>JADRCD010194276.1:0-26680 GCA_019843815.1 Montemys delectorum | reverse complement strand
CCCCCCATCTGCCCCTTCTCCTTTGTAGCTGAGAGGGTACCCCCCCATAATCCTCCCACCATGGTGCATCAAGTCTCTGCAGGATTAGGCATATCTTCTCCCACTGTGGCCAGACATGGCAGCCCTCTGCTACATATGTTTCAGGGCTTTTGACCAACCCATATTTGATCTTTTGTTGGCTCAGTCTCTGAGAGCTACTAGAAGTCCAGGTTAGTTGGCACTGTTGGTCTTCCTGTGGTGTTGTCATCACTTTGGAGGCCTTAAATCCTTACCTTAACTCTTCCACAGGGATCCCTAACCTCTATCCAATGTTTGTCTGTAGGTATCTGCATCTGTCTCAGTCAACTGCTGGGTAAAGCCTCTCAGAGGCCTGCTATGCTAGGTTCCCGTCTCTGTTGGTTGTCCCAGGTGAACCACCTTTTCTTATTTTTTTTTAAACAGTATAGATTCCAGAGACTCCAAATTCTGAGGCCCAGATGAGATAGTGATGTCTCCTTATAAGCCCATCTGAGATTTTATAAGCAATTAGACATATAAACTGTCAGACAGGGAAATGTTAATAACTGAGTTAGTGTGAGTGGAAGAACTTATTTAACTTGGGAATATGAGTATAAGGGAAATGATAGGGTTGTGAATTGGCAATTTCAGAGTTGCTCCAGTTCCTTCCCCTATGGGTCAAATGTTTTCCAGAGTCTGAATCTGGATGGATAAGTGGGAGAGAAGGTATGGGAGTAGGTGCAGAGAAAAAAAAATCAGGAAGCTGCTCCTGCTTCTGAGTGATTGTGAAGGTGTAATTATGATGCATTTCCAATATTTAGACTAAATGCAGATTCTATACCCCAAGCAGCTCTGTAATCTAATAAAAAATGATTGGCCCAGAAAGTAGAAGATACAATGAACAGGACTATCTTCTCCACAAAGTTGTGAGAACACAATACCACACACACAACCTCTGTGAACATCTGTATATGCTGCAACTCTTCAACCATGGAGGGAACAACTAGGCAAATTGCTTGTCTCATTTTTGTACGTCCTAAAGACAAAGGAACAGTCAAACATCTGATCTCTGAAACAAATGTCTCCTAAAATAGAATTGCCCAGATCGTTGGCAGCATCGGGGCTTTGAAGAGACACAGATGGTTCAGAGTTACACAGGGTGCTTATCAGCATGGATGGCAAGGGGGATGCTAATTAGCTTCAGGAGGACTGGCTGGAAGTTTCACGTTCCTCTAGAGTCTTGACCTTTCCCCAGCATCAATCCTTCCTTTTCATAGCGTTCCCCTTGTGCATCCTTCCTTCTTTAATCACTTTCAGCCTCCAGCATGAATTTGGTGATAATTATGGTGTATTCTAAGTTAGCTCCTTTCAAGTGTGTGTTTTTAGCTTGGTGTAACTGTAGCTATCCTGAATGGCAATTACCATGCCATGATTGTATCTGAACAACCCCCATTGCCTTTTCTTTTCTTTTTTCTTGCATCATTTTCCAGTAAACTTTAAATAGAACCGTAAGAGTTCCACGTGTAACTGACAATCAGACTCTTGTTCCAAAGATGCAATTGAATATTAAGCAGAGGATTGCAAAGTTGATCATCAATAGGAGGAGAGGTCCTCAGCCCTGTGAAGGTTCTGTGCCCCAGTGTAGGGGAATGCCAGGGCCAATAAGTGGGAGAGGGTGGGGTGGCAGGCATGGGGAGGGGGGAGGCAACAGGAGTTTGTTCTTGTTTTTGTTTGTTTGTTCTTTTGGAGGGGAAACTGGGAAAGGAGAAATTTACATGTAAATAAAGAAAATACCATTTTTTTAAAAAAAAAGTGTTTTAAACTCACTTAAGATGAACAAGTTTATTCTAGCTACCACAGTGATACTTTTGTTCTCATCCATACACAAGCCATTCTTTTTGGCTAGGATTTGCACCAAATCATATGCTGAATTAGATAAGTAAGCAGGTTTCCAAAAGAATGAATAACCAGAGATGTAAGTTTTAATGGCACGTGCTAACAGGGGACAGAGGAAGTTGGTCACACACCTCTCATGCTCTGTTCAGTACAAAGTGGTCCTTAAACTTTCCTCCACATGTACTGCCAGAGTTAGTGTATACATACATTGACACTAAGTTGGTCTTGCTGGGTTGTGTGGCCAGCATCAGGAGGTATAGCTCTCTTTGGAAGACAGATGTGCACACGCTTTGTTCTTCTCACAAATAACTGGATTTCTTATTTCCAGCATTCTTTGCAATGAAGCTTACTGATGAGAGCCTCCGTTGGTGGGCCTGCTTCTTGGGCCACTTTGACTTAGAATCATGGCCATACAAAGGGATGTTCAGAGATGTGTTTATCATGTCGTTTTTCTCAATTCATAAACAAGTATGAAAGGTCTCAGGCAAATGGTTCATCAAGTGGGACATTGAAATAGATTTTGGGGGTAAGAAGTTTATTGGAAGAGTTTATTGTTTCTTAATTATTTTCTTCAAATTATTATACTTTTTTTCAACATAAGGTTTATCTTTTCTGCAGCTCTGCTAACATCAAACTCTTTATGGCTAATGTGGTCCCACCTCTCAGATTTGACTTACTGATGACTCTGACATTTGTGTATTTGACTTCAATCTTTTTATTTGAGCATCTTTATCTGAGAAATGCCAGTGGCTCATTTTCCTTGCACCCTTGCAGCTTTTAGAGCACTCTGAAATTGGATGGCTTTCCTCTTCCTTTGGTATCTTGCCTCCATTTTATAAATGAGAAAATAGAACCTTGAAAATGTTGTGACTTCAAGGTCAAAATACTTGTTACAGTTTACAGATTTGTGACTGACTACTCATCCCGTGCAGGGCCCTAGATGCCTTTCTCTCCAAATTTTCCTGATATGTGAACATCCTTCACTGTGTCCATGGGATTACAAACTGTCATCTCTTGTAACTCTCTGACAGTGAAATGCAGGCTCCTTCACGCTGAGCTTGTTTCTCGAAATTGCTCTATTGGGTTTCTTTAGGATTAAACATTACACTGCAGAACACATAATAAAGGTCTTTAGAGAAAAGTTAATATCACTTTAATTTAGATTTGCTGAGAATACTACTGTATCCATTCTCTTTGTCTCTCTGTTATTGTCCCTCTGACTATCTCTGTCTCTGTATGTCTCCGTCTCTCTGTCTCTCCTAAATGCTGGGACAACTGTGTGTATTATATTCCACAGATACATTTGTATAAATGTATAGTGAATGAGATCATATTCTTTGATGATAGTTCAGTAGCCCACCTTCCTCAATTCAAGCTTTGCTTTCCTTAATACCGGTTGGTTATGGGCAACCATGTCCTGAATATATAAATAGAAATTTCCTAGTGATAACCAAAGCTTGAGCTTTAAATTGCATGCTGCTGGTGTAGCTTGATGAAATTCTATCCATACAATTTCACGTTGTCCAAGTGTGAATGATGCCGTTGTCTGGTATTTCTAGTTATAAATGATGCCCTCTGATTGGTTAGGTCTGCTGTCATACTGGAGAAGAGTTTGTTTTCAAATAATTATTTACTTACTGATAAGTAAGTAAATTGCAAGCTCAGGATAGACGCTTGCAATTTAGAGGTATCATAGAGCTCCCATAAAGTACTTCCTTAGGGGAAGAGGTAAATGGTTTTGACATTCACATGAAGATGTTTTCTAGGATCTATAGTGCGATTTTCTAAGAGACAGAGAGCCCATTACCACATTCTTTATTATACATGTATATAAATGTATATATACATATCTATAATATATACATATACATGACAGAAAGAGATTTTCATTATGTGATGTGTGTATATGTGGTATATTTGTATGTATTTGATGAGTACACACATGTGTGTGTTGGGGGAAGTGGGGAAAACAGAATTCCATTACTTTTGGGGGCTGTGGTCTATCCCAATGCCTAGAGCTCACTGAATTAGCTAGACTGGCTGCCCAGAGAGCTCCAGGGACCACACTGTCTCCATTCCTCAGCTCTAGGATTATAAATATGTGCTGCTATGCCTGACTTTTATGTGAATGCTGGAGATCTGAGCTCAGGGCCTCATGCTTGTGTAGTGGCAAGGAAATGTTATTGAACCCCAAAAGACCAGACAGGAGCCAATCCCATGCAATCACATGAGAAACTATTTGAGCTAGCTTGGGCTTAGCCCATTGCCAACATGCAGGATGGTTTTGGTGGAGAGGAGCCCCGAACATCCATGGATTAAGGTTTTATAGGAAGCAGTGAGGGGTGTTTCTAGCTTGGAAAACATCTAATTGGAGAGCCACTGTGGCCTTTAGCCTAATTGGTTGGTGCTGGGAGTCAAACCATAAACTTAATTTCTGCTTCCCTCTTCGTTGGTGGTTGTTTGGCAGGGAACAGGCTTGTTGGGAATTAACTTGTAAACCCTAGATTTGTTGGGGGGCAGGGTTAACCTGGAGATGCAGGTCTTGTTGGGGTTAGCTTAGAAACTGGAGCTAGGCTCAGGTTTTGTTGGAGGGTAACTTGGCAACTAATGTTAGGTACCAGGCTGTTAGTTTACCTGAGTTCAAGTTCTCTAAAATGGAGTCTGAACTTAAGAGATTTGATTTCTCACTTGCACAGCAAACATTTTGCCCACCAAGACTTCTCCCCAGCACCTATTATTAACTTTAAAATTTTCTTTCCAAGTCTAATGTATAAATTAAACTTTATTATATATGAGGGATAGGGAGAAGAGCATACATAGAGTTCAATATCATTTTTTAGTGTTAGACACACATATGTGGGGGGTTTGAGATATATCCCACGTGGGTAAGTGAAAGTCTATTGAATGTTCAGTTCATCATAACTTCCTGTCATATTTTTGAAGCCTGAGCCTCTGGTTCCTAGCCGACTTAAAGTCCAAAGACACTGTAAATAGCACGTTTCATAGAGTTTGACACTTTCACAACACGATTTGTTGGGGTTGGGGACAGTGCTCGTTGTATCATCATGAGGGAGGGCTGGAGCTCATATCCCAGCACACAGTTAAGCATCTGAGCATTTCATATACACATGGAACACAAGGTCCTAGAGGCTGAGCACACTGGAGCTTATTGGCTTCCAGATTCCTCAAGAAATTCCTAGCCTCAGGTTCAGGAAGTGACTCTCCTTCAAAGGAGGATAGGGGAGGATACTCCATGACCTCTTGTGGTCTCTGTGCATCTTCATGCACAAGTATGCATGTAAGATATATGAACACACAAAGATGTCTTAAAATTTTCATGTTCTTAGTGTTTTCTAGGATTTTCTTAGAGGCCATACTCTTACAAATAGGGTTTATGACATCTCTTTATAGTTTGCCAAAGACAAACTATTCAGCAGCATGGTGAAACACACAGGACCTTTCTCCACTTTCAGGCTCAGGTCCAATATTCAGAATGGCTACCCTCTTCTTCTCTGGTTTGATGGAAATTAGTGAACAATTTTATTTTATTTTTTTATTTTTTTATGAACAATTAATGTATCTGTAGTTTCTGTGAATTAGGGAGTGCATTCTGTTTAAAGGAAGATTAAAAGTACTAGAGGGATGTACATGTTAATACATGATTACTGAATTGATGTGTTCTCCATGTGCACTCAGAATAACTGGTAAGTACAGAAATAGAACATTGGGACTTTCTGTGAGAAGCACATTTTCTGTGCTTAGGGCTGTACTATGCCGCCACTGGCATTGTGTTCAAGGATTCATAAAATGAATATTTGCCTTTTAGTAATTGTGAAAATGATAATTTCTCTTGCATATGAGAAAAATGATTTTGGCTTGCCTTTATAATTGGAGAGCATAAAAGCATTTATTCTGATAAAAGTTTCATTTTATATAAGTTTGCATATGAGGAATTTTTCTTGGAGACACCCATAGTTCTTAATATATGTAACGATGATCTTTCTGATAACATTGAGATTATTTTGTAATATTAATTTTATCACCTTTCTTAGCACTTTGCACTTTACATATTCATTTATATAAATTATCAATTATATCTTTAATCAGGAATTAACATCAAGAATACCTTATTCTTGAGAGGTTTAGCTAATGACTTATTTCTTTAGTTTGGATCATTACTGCCTATTTTTATAATTCTTCAAATCAAAATCTTGATATTAGTAGAAGTGCCAGGTTATTGAAATATGGATTCCTAGTAGCTGACACATTCTGCTCCATCTGTGTGATATGTGTCATTAGGTCAACTGAGGGCCTGGGCAATGGCTTAGAGTTTTAATAGTAATTGTTTCTCTTACTGTTTGAGGATACAAGAAAAAAGTGCACCACCTTTTATGATAATCACAAGATGTTTCTATTATAAATGGCTGAATTAGATGAGAATCAGATAATGCTGTTTGGATTTATTCTTAGACATCAGCAATTAATGCTATGAAAAGGCAATTGTGAAAAACCACAAATTCCTCAAATATTCAATGAGAACTAACTGTACATCTCTTCTGATAGCTTTTAACATCTGTACTTCAATGACTACCAGCTGCAGACATTTTTTCAAAAAAAATATCATGGTTGGTAATTAAAATCAACAGAATGTATTTTTGTACTTTGAGCAAAGGAATTGAGGTCAATGAAACATTGATTTAATAAACCTTTACACAGGATGAAAATGTGCAAATACAGCTTCTGGAGTACATCTGTTTTAGATTTATTTTTAGTTTTAAGCTAGAACACAAAATAATAAAAGTGATGCATTTTGTTATGATGCTTTCAAACACATGTGCATGCACACGCACATGCGCGCGTGTGTGTGTGTGTGCGCGTGCGCGCGTGCGCGCACACACACACACACACACACACACACACATGCAAATCTATCATTGTATTTTTTTATTCATCCTCTTCTGTTGCCACCTTCCTTTAGATCACCCTCTTCTTATTGGTTCCTACCTTCTTCTAGACACTTACTCCTTCTGCATCCCTACAGTATGTAATTCATTACTCTTTCTTTTCCTCTCTCTCTCTCTGTATGTCTTTCTTCCTCTTTCTTTCCTTCATTCCCCCTCTCCCCTTCTTCCCCTCCCTTTCCTTTCTTCTTTCCTTCCTTCTTTCCTTCCTTCCTTCCTTCCTTCCTTCCTTCCTTCCTTCCTTCCTTCCTTCCTCCTTCCCTCCCTCTTTTCTTTCTCTCTCTCTTTTCCCTCTTCCATTTCTTTCCTGCTACTAGCTATTGAGAATGATTCTTTCTTAAAAATTCATTATTGGTTCTAACTTCTCCATATTGATTTTGTATCTTTTTACTTTGCTAAAAGACTTGTCAGATCTAAACATTTTCTGGTAGACTCCTCTTTAGAGTCATGTTGCCTGAAAATGTGGATATTTTAACATTTATTTTTACTATATCCTTTTTATTTCTTTCTCTTGTCTTATTATTCTAGCAGAAATTATTTTGAGAACTATATGAAAAAGAATGGTGTGGGTGGTAGCTTACATATATGTTGTATTACATTTATTGATTTGTGTATGTTGAATCAACCTTATATTATGCAGATCAAATCAGTACATTATTTGTTTAGTATATTCATGAATATCAGTCAGGAATTATATTAAGGATTTTTGGGCTGTTACCAACACATTATTTATTACTTCCTGCATTTATTTATTTATTTATTTAAACTTTTATTGGATTATGATGAGAAAAGTTACATGATTTCAATTTATCTGAATTTGTTAACATTTAAAAACATATTTTAAGTAAATAGAATTAAATCACATTCTTGACTTCCTGCATTTTTAAACTTATTATGACTTTTTGAAATCATAATATAATTACTTCATCCTTTACCTTTCACTTTCTCATTCTAGACCCTTCCAATCACCCTTCTTGCTCTCTTTTAAATTCATGACCTGTTGTCTTTAATTATATGTATAAAGGAAATAGGTCTATAGTTTTCTTTTCTGTTCTCTGGTTTGGGCAATACTGATTTTGTAGAAAGAACTTAGCAGTTGTCCTAGGGTCATGCTCCACCACTGAGCAAGGTCAGGGCAGGACCTCAAGGTAGGAACCTAGAAGCAGGAACTGAAGCAGAAGCTATGGAGAAACTCTACCTACTGTAGAGTTGGCTCTGTGGCTTGCTTGGCCTACATTCTCTTAACACCCAGGATCACCACAGGGATGGCAGGCACCACACACAGTGGGCTACACCGTCTTACATCAAGCATTGATCAACAAAGTTCCCCAGACTTGCTGTAGACCTTCTATCATTTGTAGTTCTTTCTTTTCAAATGACTCTAGGTTGTGTCAACTTGACAAAAACCTAACCATCCTAGTAATATTTCTTCCATTTCTATTTCATGGATTAATTTGAGGAGTACTGAGACAGCACTTTCTGAGATATTTGGTACACTGCTTTGGTGAATTCACCTAGCCCTGGGCTTTTCCTTTGTGGATAAACTTTTTATTATTATATCAGTCTTATAACTAGCTAAAGAACTGTTTAAGTTCCCTATCTCTTCTTAATTTTGTAGGTAATTCATTTTTCATGAATTCATCCATTCATGCAAAGTGGTCGTGCTCATTTTCAAATTTTTCTTATTGATGCTTGAGTGTTTCTCTTCCTCTCCCTCTTGCTCTCCCTTTTCCTCCATTCCTCCCTCCCTTCCTCCTTCCCCCCTCTCTCCTTTTGTGGTGTTTATGTGGTTGTATGTCTCTCTTTCTTTCTGTCTCTCTGTATCTCTCTCTGTCTGTCTCTCTGTCTCTCTGTGTGTGTCGTTGTATGCCCATGAGTGTTCGTGTGTGTGTGTGTGTGTGTGTGTGTGTGTGTGTGTGTGTGTGGTGTTATGTGATTGTATGCATATGCATATTCCACAGGTTAAAATCAGAGTCTTTCTCCATCACTCACCACTTAATTTGGGGGGGTGGGCAGGGTGTTTCGCTAAACCTGGAGCTCAATTGATTAGGCTCACCCACCAATGATCTCCAGGGATCTGAGTGTTTCTATTCTTCCCTAGCACTAGCATCACAATTGTGTCCTTTTGTAATGGGACTTTTGGCCACTCTATGAGTTCCTTTTTCTATCACCCTTCACTACCCTATTCCACCTTTTCAACCCCCAACACTAGGTAAGAGATAAAGAAGGCTAGACAGGAAAGGAGGTGTCAATATCAGTAGATTACTTCCTGCTGATTAGGGACATTGATTTCTTTGGGGGCAAGTTTGATCTTTTTTGTTGGGATAGTCATCTTTTTGTTTCTTTATGCACAACCAGTTAATAAACCACAGCAAATTGCAACACCAGTGACCAAGAGCAGCAAGAGCAGCAGGGGCAGAAGAGAAGGGGCAGGAGGAGGAGGAGCAAGAGGAGGAAGAAGGGCAGGAATAGAAGGACAAGCTGCCCTAGCTGCTGTAGCCCCTCTGGACTCTAGCATTAAAATACTCTTTCAAGAGTCCCCACAATTCCAAACAATACACACTGTTGAAACTATTTGCAGCTGGCAAAATCACACCCCTGCTAGAGCAGGAAGCAAATCACAGTCAGTTGCTGGGAGCAATCTAAAGCAACCCCATAGCCCACACCTGGGATTAGAAAAATATTTCTATAATACTGTGCTTTTAACAAAACCACAACTCTTACTACACACTCCTCCAGCCAGTTCTACAATGGTCCTGGGGATCAAACTCAGGTTCTCATGCTTCTGGATAAGTATATTACCTACTGATCTATCTTCTTCACCCTGAATATATTTTGTTGACCTTTTAAACTATCTCTGATATTGTTTCTTCAACTTGGTTGAGTTTATAAGTAATTCTTAAAAATTGTTTTTCTTTTGGATTGTTGAATCATTCACTTTCCAACATTTCTATTTGTTTTCCAGTGCTGAAATTTACCATGTTTTCATCCACTTGCCAATTTTCTCTTCCAGCTTGCTGACTTTTCTTCTATCTTGCTGATTTTCTACTCCAGGCAATGGACTGACTTCATTTTTGTGCTTTGAGGCCATTGATTAATTTTGCTAGTAAACATTTGAAGTCTTTATCCGGCACATTACCTCACTATCTTTGAATCCAGTAGTTGTGAGGACTGGGTGCTTTTGTGAGCACCATGTTACCTTTTTTTGTTTGTTTGTTTGTTTGTTTTTTGTTTTGTTTTTGGTATGTCTTTTGTGACATGGTCCACCCATCTTTTGGTTTGGATATTGCCTTTAGGTTTATTTGGGGATCTTGTTATTGAGTGTATTCTGAGGGCTCACTTTGCAGTACCTCTTTAGAAAGAGTCTTCTACTCCTTTCCCCAGTTGGAGAGTCTAGCATCTGGAGCCTTGTTTGCCTGGGCTCCTTTTCTGTATATTGTTTTTCATTTTCTCTGTACTTTTCAGGTACATACATCTTTGTGAATTCCTTAAGCTCTTCTTTGTCTCCTTTTGACATAAAATCTATTTTTTCTTATTCAGACTCTTTCCTGCACCAGATCAGAAAGAAGCAGCTTTTAGCTATAATCCTGTTAATATCATTATTATACCCAAGTTTTAAAAAGTGTGATTATTGATAGTGGAATTAAATTAGTTTAAGTTTTAATTTCATCTACAAACTGTGAGTTCCTGGTGGGCGATCACATAGTCTATGTGCTAGAATAACCTGACTGAGGATTTTTAAAGTATGATATTTATTTTTAATGTTTTCTTTTCTCTTAAATATTCTGTGCACACTTTATCTTGGTTGGTCAACTGTATTCGTCAGGTTTTCTTAATGTTGTGACAAAATACTTGGGAGAAGCAGTTTAAAGGAGGAAGGCTTAATTATGTTCCCCGTGTGAGGGGGCTTAGCCCATGGGCCTGGGATCAAACGCTAGCTCACAGGTACACCCTCAGTGATCTACCCCACTCAGTGGGGATCCATCTTGGAACCTTTCAGAATTGCTTCTCCTTCAATAGTGCCCTCACCTGGAGAGACAAAGAATTCAATTCCCAAGCCTTTGTGGGTGACATGTCACTGCAAAATCTTACCACCATCTGTGCAATTATTATTACTGCCATTTCCATCCAAGAGGAAATTAAGGCCTTCAACTAGTTAAAATCAGGGGCCACAACTTACTTCGCTTTATTCTCAGAGCTCTAGTACTAGTGTATGTCTGGCAAAATAGATGCTCTGTGAGTATTTGATGATGGAAACATGCTCCAGAGCAAACTTGTAAAAGTTAGAGATAATTTTTGAACTTATATCTAAGATACCATAGATATTTATTCCCTTCTATTCTGTCCCCTTTCCAAATGTATTGGAGGCTATTTTACACCTCTAGAAAAATTTATATTTTTACTCAAACATCCCAATTTTTAAATTATAGATTCCTTTCCTTTAAACTGGAATGGTGGCTGCAAAGTCAGGTGCCTCTTCAGCATCCTCTTTCAAATATCACCAAATAAGCAGGTACTATTTTCTTTAAATTTATGCTTTATCTTTATTAAGTTGATGACACAGTTGACACAGAAGGCTACTGGGATATTTCTACTTCTAACTTCTCAGATGTTGTATCAGCTTTTTTGTGTCCCCACAGCCTGGTTTTGAAGATACAGAAATCACCGTAATTTCAGATGACACACTTTGAAAATAATAGCAGGACTTGTCTAAAGCAGCCGTTTTTCCCTCAAATTACTCAGACTATTATTATTCCATTGTCTGAAAAGGCAGATAATTTAATGAGTGTAAATTACAACTAACTTTGTACAGAGGGTGCTTCGCTCTTTGATTTTCTTGGATGTAAAAATAAAAGGGAACCTTTTGACTTCAGAGGCGCAACTGCATTTTTGACTTACAGATTATAGTTGAAACACAGTGAAACTGTAGAAATTTTAAATGACTGCTTCTTAAAATGAAAAAGTAATGCATAAGTCAGGCAATTTCTCCAAGATTATTAAACTTGACATGAAAATGAACAGACTCCAGGTCCTTGCTTTGCGATGGTTATTAGGTATGTGGGAGGAAGGTTTTTAAAAATTTATTTCTTTAATAAATATTTGAGTGCTTATTCCAAGCCAGACACTGTTTGAGATCCAGTGTCTTGGAACAGTGGTAAATAAGGCAGAAAAGTTTCTCACCTGAAAGTTGGATTCTCTTAGGGGTCAGATAATATACATACAGATACAAACACTTGTGATCTTTTACAGGAAAATCAGAGTGGCATAAATGAGTGGGGCACTAAAACTGTGCATGGTAGCCATAAAAACATTTGACTCAAATTATGGAGAGAATTAACAGTGTAAAGAACCCTAGGCCCTGAGTTTGACATTTATACACAGGAGACAGGTGAGAGAGAAGCGGCTAGTGAACAAATGGTAGACATAACATTGTACTTCTGGGTCAGGGTAGGGAGTTGGGAGTTTTACTTTAGTAATAGTATGCTTGTTGTACACTGGGGAATTTAAGCGAAGTGGTGATGGAGTTTCTGTGTAAAGAAGAAAATTATGGATCTGCGTGTGTCTGGAATTGTCTGGTGGAAAGTCAAATGCAGGAGCTTAGATTAGAGGCTGCTGGGGAACGAAGACTGCTTTGTTTTGAGTAAAATTGGCAGAAGTGAACGGATTTAATATATGCATGATGTGGTGAATGCAGGATGAGATGACATGCCGGAAGTGGGGGTGAGGGAAATGCAGGGGTTGCTTACAGAGTTTTGGGGTGGTGAAAGGTAATGGAATAAATAATGGGAGAAAAATCCTGGGTGGGGAAAGGTCGGGTATACACTGATCTACTTGGGGCATAGTAAGTTTGAGGCCTATTGCATTTATCTAGATTGGAATACCGATGTAAGCTCAATGTGCAAGTGTGGCTCAGGTAAGATATGAACGTTCAAGGAAACACTTGAGAATGTCCCATTAGGAGAGCACAGCCAATCTTGGAGATTGGCTGAGTTCATCTGGAAGAAACAGTGGACAGAGAAAGAGCCTTTAAGAGAACTTTAAGCAAGGCAATAACCACTCAGAGAGCAGCAAAGATAGCAGATATCAGCAAAGCTCCTGGAGACTAGAAGTCAGCAAGGTTGCAGAGGAATCAATAGTTTGGGGAAGTTTTGTGCCCTATCCCAAAGAAGCAGCATATTTACAAAGAAATATATGTTTGACTGTGTTTCTACGGTAGAAAGGCAGAGAAGATGGGGACAATGGCGTCAATCCTATCAGACGCTTTTAGTAAGCTGAGCATCGGCACCAATTCCATCTTGCTTGGAATCAGGTGGGTGTTTGGTGCGCAGCAGAGACATCTTACTTTTCAGGTACTGACCACTGGCCATGTTTCAAATGCAAAACTGTTCATGAGATAATGAAATTTGTATTTCATTGTTTCCACAGTTTAGCTGGAATTAGTAATTTGTACATTTTTATAGACAGCCCCGTTTATGAATAGGCCAGCTTCCAGTACAGAAAAGTACATCCTCTTCGGTATTAGCATGTCATGTTTAAAACAATAGCGTAATGCAAGAGTTTGGTAAAGGTTTGGAGTTGGAAGCACTACAGCCACAAGTCAGTGCTGTAGTAACTGCAGCCTTCATTTAAAGTCATGGTTACCAGCCTTAACATTCACAATAAGTAAAATATGATGCTCATCTAGTCAGATAGCCAATGAAGCTGTTATAGATCAGTAGTGACAGTACCATCCTCATTAATACATATGACTCCGAATGTTGTAGAATCTGGCTATACAGCCAAGAAAAATATCTAGAGAGAACAGTGCCTTCAATGCAACTTTAAATCCCATTTCAGTTTTCTGATCTTATCTGAAGAAAATAATTTATATATATATATATATACATAAATATATGTATATATATATAGATAGATATAAATTTTTTGTCAGACAGAATATTTTAAATAAATTTAAAGTGGCTGGACAGTGATGGCAAGCACTTTTAAAAAAGATTTATTTACTTTATTTATATGAGTACACTGTAGCTGTCTTCAGACACACCAGAAGAGGGCATTGATCCCATTACAGATAGTTGTGAGCCACCATGTGGTTGCTGGGATTTGAACTCAGGACCTCTGGAAGAGCAATCAGTGCTCTTACCCGCTGAGTTATCTCTCCAGCTCCAGACGGAATTTCAAAATAGAACTTTTGCACTGGTTACAGTGACTGTGAACTTCGGCTGAGGTGGGATATCACGTGCTGGTGTTGTTAGCACCGTTAGTAAACAGGCAACGGAAAGAAGTGCTTCTTTTCACTACTAAGATGCAGCATAGAATTGGAATCTACATTTGGTGTGTGGATGAAGGCATGCGTGCAAGTATAGCCTTGAAATCACAGCATCCCTAAACCGGAGACGTAGAGAGGTAAGCTCACAAATTCCAGGCTAGCAAGATCTTCTCAAGAAGAAGGAAAAGCAAGGAAAGACGAGCATGAGGAGGTTGAGGACATGGAGGGGAGGGGAAGAAAGGGAAAGGAGGGGATGAGGAAGAGTAGATAAAGAAGGAAAGAAAAGACATTTGATCATTTTTGAACTTGGAAGGCAAACCAAGCTTGGCAGCATTAGAAAAATTCTCAGAACAGTATACAACACTATTGAGAAACAACCTGTGCAGGATAAGCTTTGTAAGGCTATAGAAAGAGGCTGGAAGTTCCTTAATAATACAATTGAGTCAGACCCGAAACTTAATCATTTCAACTCCAAATGTACATGGTTGTCTAAATTGGTGGAAACACTCAATTGTAATCTGGTACTATGGTATTGGAAGCACAGGAGTAATACTGGCTATTTGCTTGAAAACGTGTTCCCTTTTTTTGTAATTAATGGATATCAATGAAAGTAATAAGGTTAAAAAGCAAACATTATTTGAAAACACTCTGATTGTCAGTAATAATCTGTGAAATAACAATTAAAACAATAAATGAATGCCACTTCTGATTCTCTAGAAGGCAAACAGAACAACAAAGAAACTGAAAGCCCCAAACCAAAGGTTTTTCTTCAGTGTTGGAAATCTGTAGTGTGCTATGTCTTATAAGTGTAACGTCTCCCGTAGGCTCAAGTGTTGGCGCATTTGATTGCTTACAGGAGGATGCCTGGTGGAGATGAGTCACTGAGGGTGAGAGTCCAGCCCTACATTTTGTGCTGCTTTCAGCTTCCACCAAGCTCACAACCAGGGGCTCACACATCCCACACCCTTTACCAAGCCTTCCTTGGCAAACCCGGAGGCTAAATAAGATTCTTCTCCGTTAACTTGCTCTGTCAGGCATTTGTCCCTGAGATGAGAGAAGTAGTGAAATCAATGAGGATATATATTCATTCACTCACTGAACTAGGACAATGACCTTAGAGAACCATCTAACATCACCTTCTGAAGTTAAACAGTATGAAAACATTAATTAAAAGGATAAAATAAAATAAAACATTCTTTGATGTGTGAACCAAGATATACATTTTAGGTGATTTCATCCAGTTTGGCACCATAATTACTTTTCCAGCAATTGAAGTAATTATGCTCATACATATTTCCTAAAGCAGTTCTTTCTTTCTTTCTTTCTTTCTTTCTTTCTTTCTTTCTTTCTTTCTTTCTTTCTTTCTTTCTTTCTTTTTTTTTCTTTCTTTTCTTTTTTTTTTTTTTTTTGGTTTTTCAAGACAGGGTTTCTCTGTGTTGTTCTGGCTGTTCTGGTACTCACTTGGTAGACCAGGCTGGCCTCGAACTCAGAAATCCACCTGCCTCTGCCTCCCAAGTGCTGGGATTAAAGGCATGCGCTACCACCACCTGGCCTAAAGCAGTTTTTAAAGGGGAAAGTAGCAATTTTGAGGGAGTGGAAACAAGAAGAAGACTGGAGAACATCTAAGAAGGCAGCATCCATCTAAGAACAGTGGTATACATAGTTGTTTAGATAGTGATGGGTGTGTAGTAGGAGCTGCTTTACATTTCTCTGTTATAAGATTCCCTAACTAAATGTATGTTACCCATTTTAAGCATATGAAATGTATAGCAAAGCAAGGTCTACTGAAGCAGTTATCTCTGGTATTATGTTGACTGACGATGAAGATGCACTCTGTCTTGGGTACCCTGCGATTGTGAGTCCTCTGCTTGCTATCTGAATTACAGAGAGCTTGTTGGCAGGCAAAAGAAAAGAAACATCACAGATAATAGAACTTAATGCAGGTCCCCAGGTCTTTTAGCAACCAGAATGCTTGGCTAACACTTCAGTGGACACCATGACATGCCATTCTTGGCCTGCGGAGTCTTCTACCTTTACTCCATCACTTGCTTTCCAAACGTGGTGGCAAGATAAGTGTGTAGAAAATCAAACAAATCATCTATCAGGAGGACCACATAAAGGTATAAGCAAATAGTGCCAGAGGCACTGATGAGAACAAGGAGCCTGAAGCCCCAATAACCCAGACACCTCTAATCACAGACATTAAGACAAGTTTCAAGCATCTCAAGTGGCCCAGGGTTATTGGCGATGATGATGTGGCTATGAATCCAAGCACTTGTCAAGTGCTGTGTGTTTAACTGAAGAGATAATTGCATGCAAGTCTATGGAATCCCTGGGTAGATGAAAAATGTGGAGTTTGGTAGATTATTAAATATTTAATAATGTTTTTTACAGTCATGAAAATATAATATAATTAGATCTTGGCTTGGTTTTTGCTTTTGACTGCCATTGTTAATTTTTTTTGTTCCAGAATTTTATTAGCTCTCAACCTCAGAGTCATTACTCTCTGGGTGCTGTTCACACTCAGCTCTGGCTAAGCTTAAGGCATTAAATAAATATCTACAAAAGAAAAGGAAGTAGGGAATTGGCTGCACTTTGGCTATCTATGGGTGTAGATTTTAGGTATAATGTGTAGACCTTCCATTGCTTTTCATGGTTGTACTTCCCTGTTCTTCTCCTCAATCTCTCCTTTCTCTCTGTTTATTTCCTCCTCCCTAACCTCCTCTCTAAATATTAAGGGCAATCCCATTGGTGGTAGTTTGAACATGCTTGGTTCAGGGAGACATTATTAGGGGTATGGCTTTGTTGAAAAAGGTGTGGCCTTGTTATAGGAAGTGTGTCATTGTGGGGATGGGTTTAGAGAACCTCCTCTTATCTGCCTGGAAGATAATAGTCTGCTCCTGGCTTTCTTTGGATAAAGAGGTAGAACTCTCAGCTCCTCTAGCACCATGTCTGCCTGGATGCTGCCTTGTTCATGCATTGATGATAATGAACTGAACCTGTAAGCCAGCCCCAATTAAATGTTGTCTCGTTGTTATAAGACTTGCCTTGGTTATAGTGTCTTTTTACTTAGGATTCACATTTAGGAATCCTAAAACTCCACCCCTTCTTCTTCTTCCCTTTTTTTTTTTTTTTTTTGCTTTTTAAGGAGGGGTGAATCCTACCTAAAACCAACTGCTTGAGGAATTGCACACTCTGGTTTCTATTAGATTAGCACACTACTTTACTATGTTGAATTCTGTTTTCTGCTGGCTTGCCTGAGCATGCTTTTACTTGTTCATTTATGCAGTCCACATGCATATTGAATACCTGTTATATGTCAGTGCTGTGGCAGACTCCTGGCATATAAAGACATGGGTAATAGTCTCATCCCCCAAAACACTGACGCTCTGGAGGGATGCCTTGAATTACATTTCTATCGTGGGTTGTTCAGATTGTTTAAGGATAGAATGGGAGTAATTCTTTGGAACAATGGCCATTGTGAACTCTTGTCCCTAATATTGTGTCCATTTCATTTGTAAATAGTACACTTGATTATTACCCAATAATCAACTTGCTGTATGATTGGGTATTTTAGAGACCAATTTTGTTTTGTAGGTGTTTGAATGGGTAGATTAGAGTAGGAATATATGTTCTTGGTAGAGGGCAGATTTGTAGAAAGAAAAGGCTTAAAGTACAGTGAAGATGTGACTTAAAAAATCACTGAGGTGTCACTTTAAGAAGAGTGTCAAATTCTTGAAAATTCTACCTATGCCTAATTTTAATCATCTGGTAAAATACTACATTTCTGATTCTCTTTAACCACCTTACTGAATATTACACCTTCCTGTCACTATGATGTCTCCAAGCCTCCCCCTTTTCTTCCCTCTTTCCTTCCTACCTTCCCTCCCTCCTCCCTTCCCTCCCTCCCTTCCCTCCCTCCCTCCCTCCCTCCCTCCCCATCCTCCTTTCTGCCTTCTCTCCCTTCTTTGCTGGGAAGATGTTAAGTAGCAGATAAGGTATGGAAAGCCATTGGCCTTCAAAGGATCTTAAACACCTTTGAAAACAAGTTATTATTGTGTATCTATGTGTTGGTAGATGATGTGTCATGCCGTGGACATGGGGATTTATAAGGCAACTTTGGGAAGTTCGTTCTCTCTTTCAATCTTTATCCTGGGTTGCTGGCATTGAACTGAGGTAAACAGGCTTGCATGACAAATGTCTTAATCTGCTAATTATGTTGCCAATACACTTGAACTCAGGATTTACTTTGTGCTCACCTATTCCTATTCACCAGGGAAATAAATAACTTAGTGGGGGGTGGAAAATTTTAATTATACTACACATGCTGAGAAGATGGTCTGTTCAGTAAGGCTAATGCTAGATAAACCAATATTATTCATATAGTAGTTTTTTTCCCTATATCCATATTTTACACATTCCAAAGTTAATATCAGATTGACTTCTAATGCCAGACTTCTAATTCATAAATAGCAAAAAGAACATAAGACATTCCAGTGTGAACTTAGCATTGAAAAAAAAATCACAGGAATCATGTAGACAATGTTTACACTTTAATAGATTCGGGGGATTTTGTTTATTTCACTGTCTTTCTTTTGTTAATAAAATGTTAAGTGTTATAAGCCAAACAATTATTTAGTTACAAATTTCACTAGGCCTTCAGATAGTTGGCAGTGGGTGTGATACCCAGAGGAATGATCTAAAGTTATGCATCTATTTAAATCCACATCTTTACTGTTTCTTTCTGCACCTCTTAGATCCCAGCCTTACCTCTCCTGCAAGCTACACTATAGCCAGGTCACTGAGTGCCTGATTTCTATCTGGGGGCAGATCCAATGCAAATATTTTCATTATTTCCACACGTGCAAAGGTCATGAGGGTCTCAGGGTGGTCCCCAGGGTGGCAGACCTTGGCTCTTTAGGAGTACTTCAGGGTTTGCTTTCAGGGTCTGTTAGCAAACCTTTACTGTCTAACGATGTACGCCACAGGGCATTGGTTATGCAGGCTATCTAGGAATTGCTGATTTCCACTCATCCTCTTGGAAAAATCTCAGGTCCGTCCTTACAGCAGTGTAGGGGCCATTTTAGACTTCTAGTATTTATATTAAAAAAAGATAAATGAAACCATGGGTACATTGATTGAAATGTGAACATCTTTGCTTTAATAACTAGCAATTATTCATATGGCTATCCAAGTGCTTAAAACAAGTAATTTTGAATATGTCTGTTTTTGTTTCTGTGAAGAGATAATAGGTGGATGGTTACTTTTCTTAGTGACTTTGGTATTTTAAATTATTTATTGTGTGTGCTTGTGTGCAGTAATGTTCATCTCAATTGCATGCATGTAGAGGCCAGAGGACATCTGGGAGTC
Organism: Montemys delectorum; assembly: GCA_019843815.1. Taxonomy (NCBI): domain Eukaryota; kingdom Metazoa; phylum Chordata; class Mammalia; order Rodentia; family Muridae; genus Montemys; species Montemys delectorum. Next base: position 7,189 of record JADRCD010194276.1, on the reverse strand, counting down.
AGTTCTCTCCTACCACCTAAAAGGACTAATCTTAAGCTATCCTTATCTGTAGGCCATCAGATAGCCAGTGTAGGCTAGCCAGTGTTTTATAAACAAAATATAGAAATGTCATTGGAATACTAGTGGGGTGTTTTCATATTTGTTTGCCTATGGGGTTGTTGATAACATTAGATGCTATCACGGACTATCCCAATGTATGACACTTCCCATTAGGAAAAGTAGAATAATGCCTCTCCTCTCTCACCTTGGATTTCTTTTTTCCTTGGTGCTTTGGTCTTGTATATTTATTTATTATTTATTTTCCCTGTCACTTGAATTGTCTACTTCTCCCTCCACCAAATCATTCATACCCACACATACAATTTTTTTCTGCGTGTCCCCAGAACTGTGTCCTTCCATAGTTGCCAGCCAACTGTTGCTCATTAGAAGCTCACATTCCACTGGTATCCTCATGTCCTATTCTCCCGTTCACGTGAATATTCTGATCCTCTCTGTCTACAGTGGCTTCTGTCACTCTGGCTAACCCCCATGTTTCTTGACCTTGGGTTTTTTGAATTTAGGTTAGGGTTATCTAATGTGCAAAGAAACAAAAGATAAGACTCCCAATTAAATTCAGACTTCAGATATTTGTAGCATAAGATGTTTTGTGTCTTACACAAACACATATTTATTTGACCTTTGAAATATTTTAGACATATTTGTGTGAAATATTGTACAATGTAGCAGAAATTCACCCTTAATTGCTATTTTGTTTTTTGTTGGCCTTGGTATAGCTCTTCTCTTTGTTAGCCCCAGGCGTGGGCTCTCAACAGTGACTAACATCTCGGATGGCCATTTTCTCAAATGTAGTATGTTCAAAAGAAAATTATTATTTCTGTCCTACCTACATCCTCCTCACAGCATCAATCTTCATTCAACTGTTTGAGTCAAATAGCTGGGCTGTATCATTGATTTTCTATTTACTACCCTCTTATCAAGTCTTTGGAAAAGTTCTGAGCTCTGAAGTTCTAAAATATATAACAAATATGTTGACTTTTCTTCATTCATACTTTTGAAGGTCAAGCTATTACCATAGCTGCTCTGGATTGTAGATTGAATATAGATCAACCCCTTGTAAATCCTTAAAGTTTTATTTTGTACATTTATTATTATTATTATTATTATTATTATTATTATTATTATTATTATATGGATGTTGCTGTTGCTGCTGGTGGTGATGGTGATGATGGTGAAGATGTGTTTGTATGTGTAAATCAGAGTACAACTCTCAGGAGTCAGTTTTCTCTTTCTACCACATCAGTCCTGAGATGGAACATGCGATATCAGTCTTCGTAGAGAGCACCTCCATCTGCTGAGCCACATTTCTGGTACCCCTTCAATTAATTTTTCTAAATTTTATTTATTTAGATTTTTTTTGTGTGTGCATGTTTGTGTGCGTGTTTGTGTGTGTGTGTGTGTGTGTGTTACATGTCAGTCACACTGGGAATATGACAGTGAGGTGACCCTGTAAGAATTTGTTCTCTCCTTCCACCATGTGGATCTTGGGGATTGAACTTCAACCCCCGCCCCCTTTTTAAATCATGTGGAGGGAGCATTGTGAGCCCAGAAGAGGAAAGAAGCTCATATATACACTCTACCTTACCCTTTCCGTCCCTTGCTGGTGCACACTGTCTTATTCAGATCGTCCTTTGTGTTCTCTGGCCAGGTCCATGTATTCCATGTAGGGTGGGAGGACTTCATTTCTTCTGTTGGTAACATTATTCACAGCTCTTAGAAGAGTATGCAGCATGTACTCATTAAATACTTGCTGACAATTCATCTAGTTTCCTTCTACTAGAGAAAACAATCAGTGCTTAAGATGACATAAAAAGTCCAGCAAATTACCCTTTCTGTATTTCAAAATGGCTATAGAATATAGAAATGTTGCCATTCTTTTTTTTTTTTCTCCCACTGGCATTCACGGTCGGATGCTAAGGTGGACGCACTGGCGATAAAACAACAGCCAGCACCAGTGCAAACTCAGAGATGGGCTCCTCTTCTGCTGTGGGCTGCTTGGTCTCTGGGGAGAAGGCTGGCATATGGCAGCCCATCAGGATTAAGCCATGGATTGTCTTTCAAAGTCAAGTCCAGCCTGTCAAGAGGTGGAGAAAATGATTCATTGCCTGAAGAGATGGTAGATTAAAATTTCTGAAAAGTTGTGTGCCACACCGCCTAGGGCATCTATACTACCATTTAGACTGCTCCCTCTGATATGGAGAAAGCTTACAAGACAGCATATTTTCTGGGTGCATAGATATTTCCTGTGCCCCAGGACTGGGTTCCCAGTGAAGTGTAACATTCATTAGCCCCTTTAGACAATGTGGCCTATGAAAACAGACCCAGGTCTTTATCTTGCAGCTTCATCTCAGAGTCAGCATGGCTAGGGGAAGCTGTGATGTATGAATCAGGAGGGAGATTGATTTTCCTCCAGGTACATGGCAGGCAGAGTAATGAGACTGGAAAATTGCCTGCTCACTGAGCAAACATGACAGGGATGTCATAGAGCAAATTTATCTTTATGCAAACACACGGGGGTCGCATGGGTGGGAATTCCACAAAGTGACCCAGTCTCTGGAAGGTGGCCCTCTAAATCATCCCCTTGCATCAGGAATCCAACACTCAGCAAAACTGTGTGATAACTGCCCACCCCCACACATGCTTCTACTGAATAATGTAACTCTCACAGTACAGTAAGAAATAGGATAAATTGTGGTGCCATTTTCAAATGAGAGTCTTCAACTCTCACAGGCTATTTCTGGTGTTCATCTTGGATTTTGTGGCAGTGAAACATAAAATATCTACTTTAATAGAGTAAAAGAAATGGAGTGATTTATCCTAGTCATCCTGGGCCTTTAGAACCTTCATTTGGTAATGGAAAAATCAGTGGTTCATAGGGAAGCAGATAATTTTTCTATATGTAGGCAGCCTGGTGCAGAGACCACACAATCTTCTCAGAACATTTAGGCATACAGAAAAGTTCAAATCATATAGAAGGGTAGGGTGACAATATTTTGTGAAATCACTTAAAGATTTCCAACATAATGAAAATGATGGTTTTTTTTAAAGCTGTAAACTACCATAAAAACCTCAAAACTCTACCCAATTTTTTGTTAGTAAGTTTTGGTTTTAGCAAGCATTTTTAGGTTTGAAGCCTCTCCTCCTGTTTGAGACTAGTTTTCTGATTATTAATCACCCAGTAATTGAGATGAGTTCCTGCCTGGGTATACGTTCGCTTCAGGAAAAAGAGGATCAAAGGAGTTTGCCAGAGTTTCTAGCAGACCATTCCTTGTAAAATGAATCAGAATGTAAAACAAGTCCAGAGAAAATGAGCCTTGTTAAGTCTAATCCTAGGGACTGAGCCACAGGGGTCAAGGCAGAATATGTTCTTTTGTTTTTATTTTTGACACAGGGTCAGGTTTGTGGTCAAGGCTGTCCCCAAACTCTTTCTTCAAGGAAGAACAGATCTGAGGCATCTTCTGCCCCATATACTCTGTCACCAGAGTATTGGCTGCCACGTTTAACAGGGCACACCTCCTTCCAGAATCTATAAAACAACAATGAAAAGCTTTTTCTCTTGGTGCTTTGTGATGACAGAATGAACATGTTCCTGTGTGTCATGAACCATCCTAAGTGCCTGTTTGTATTAATTTAGCACTCATACTCACAGGGGTAGAGTCAAAGCAATCAAGGCCAACCCAGGGCTACCACAGCTCCTCTCTGTTTTGATCTCTGAATCTCCCAGGGAAGTTTGAACCTCTGTATCAGGAAAGGTCAGAATCTGAAAAATTTTTGTTAAAAATAAATGAATCCTCAGTTGGGAATAAGATATATCTTATGAAGTTTGTGGCGCATGCCTTTAATCCCAGCACTTGGGAGGCAGAGGCAGGTGAATTCCTGAGTTCAGGGCCAGCCTGGTCTACAGAGTGAGTCTACAGCCAGGGTTACACAGAGAAACCCTGTTTCGAAAAACAAACAAACAAAAAACCAAAAAAAAAATGAAATTTGTTATATGACTGTTTATGCAGTGCTACACATGGTATAAAGTGGAAAATAGGTTTTCATTTCTAAAACCTACTCACTGAGAATCTGGACAGACCCATATCACTATCCATTTTAAGATTATCTTTCTGTGCATCTTCTGGTCCTCTTTTCTGCCCACACAATTTTTTTGTCTCTTACCATTGCGTCCTGGATTCCTGCCTTCATATGCAGGGTGCCTACTTTCCCTTCTGAGTCTTTTTCTCCACTTGATCTTTTTAAGTGCAATCTCTCACTGAATTTTTCAGGAGAAATTGCATCCTTTAAAAGCCTTGCAGAATAGGAGTTGTTACAGCTTCTGTTCTCCTTGCTTTGCCTGCTTTCTGTTTGCAGGAGGATGTGGCTGTGATTGTGTCCTCCTGGTCTGGGCGCTCTGTGTTCTTTTCCATATGCTGTGTGCTTCTTCAGGCTGCAGTTAAGATCTGAATTCACTTTTAATGGAAAGACTCCTGACTGGGGTCAGAGCTAGTGAAAAAATGCCCCATTTATGAGAGATGTGGATGCCTCCTGGCTCTAATGGTTTCCTCATGCCAGCTCCCTGACTGCTGTGAGAGAGACATTTCTAATAGCAATTAGCTAACATTTAAGTCTCTCTGTATGTCACACATCAGCCTAAATGCTTTATCTGTCTTAACTAATTTAATAACAGAGCTGATTGGATTAGGTAAGGTGTGACATTGTCTGCATTTAACAGAAAACTTTCCCAGAGGTAGTCAGCTCTGAGAGAAATCTAATGCTCCTGGCCTCCGACTGAACTGTTACTGATACCTGGGATGAGCTTGGGGTAGTGGGTGGTTGTGTATGAATTCAGCTATTCCTGGAAGTGATGGGAGATGGAAGAATGCTGCTGGGTGACTTAACACTGTTTCCTATTTGATATTCACTGTATTATTTGTGGGATGTGGTAGCCCACCAAATATTTTAGTTGATGACCTGTTGATGTTAAATCCTGCTCTAAGAACTTCATGCTCATTAACTCAGTCAACCTTCATGGCCCTTTGAGAAACCGTTTTTCTCATTTCATAGTTGAATGAATTTTGGCATTTGTTAATTTTTTCTAATAGTCCAAAGTTAATGAATGTCAAAAACATGGCTTAAATGCAGGAAGTCTGGCTCCTAAGTTACCCACAGTTAGTATAACCACCATATCATGAATGTCAAATAAGATACTTATGACTCTATACCTTGCCAATGCAGGAGCCATGTTTTTTAATTTTTTGCTATTTATGTGTCTATAAAAGCTAATAGTATAAAACAATGAAGACTAAGAACCAAGTTCTTTCAACATGCATTTCTTTATCTTTATGTTAGTTTCAAGTGATTAATATCAGACACAAAGGAGGCTCCAGATGAGATCTAGGCACTATGAGAGCTGAATGTAAGGACCAGGATCAGCTCAGATGGGAAAGATGGATCTTCGTAGTCAAAGCAGGTTGTGCAGGTGATAAAAAAAGGCTAAAGTCCATTGGGAACAGAAGAGCTGCACATGGACAATCAGAGGAGATTGTCAATAGATATATAAAGAAAAAAACAGAACTAAGCTTTGGGGTCACAAACCAGGAAGATGGCAAGAACAAAGTTGTTCTTCAAGGGCTCTGTACTGGCTGGTTTTGTGTGTCTTCTTGACACAAGCTGGAGTTATCACAGAGAAAGAATCCTCCCTTGAGGAAATGCCTCCATGAGATCCAGCTGTAAGGTGTTTTCTCAATTAATGATCAAGGGGGTAGGGCCCCTTGTGAGTGGTGCCATCCCTGGACTGGTAGTCTTGGGTTCTATAAGAAAGCAAGCTGGGCAAGCCAGGGGAAGCAAGCCAGTAAGGAACATCTCTTTATGGCCTCTGCATCAGCTCCTGCTTCCTGACCTGCTTGAGTTCCAGTCCTGACTTCCTTTGATGATAAACAGCAATGTGGAAGTAAGCTGAATAAACCCTTTCCTCCCCAACTTGCTTCTTGATCATAATGTTTGTGCAGGAAAACAAACCCCAATTAAGATAGGCTCCCAAGAAGAGGAAGAGCAAAAAGGTAAAGTCAGGGTACCTCATGAAAGCCAGCTGGTAGAATACAATGTATATTCTACCTATAGTCTGGGACTGGATCCCTTTTATTTCTTAATGTTAATGCTAAGGATGAACCTAATAAGTGGAGGAATGTGTGGTCTAGGAGAGAGAAGATAATTCCTGACTTCAGACAAGTTGTTTTGTTTCATTTTGTCAGAGAGAAAGAAGCCTTGCCCAGGCCTTCTCTCAAATAATGACCAGCATTTGTCATCACTGTGAAGCTATTTCTAGATGTAGCCATCCTCTCTTGGCTGTGTGCATAGGGCTACTTTTGTTTGGTTCTTGTAATTGAGCAAAGAGGTGACATTCACAAAAATGAAAAAGAGTTGAATCATTAGGAGAAGAGAATCATTTTGTGTCCCATATTTCAAAAATGTACCAACTGGGGATGTTTAGACATGGAATAATTATGATCAAGTTTCTGGAATGAACATAGGGGAATGTGATGGTCAATTTTATTCTTTATACCTGAAGACAAAAAGAATTAATCCATAGTTGAGAGAACAGCTAAGGTGAACCGAGGTGGAAGACACATGTTCCCTAGACAGTTCACAAATTGGATAATGTCCCTAAGCACATTAAAACTTAATTGTATTATCATCTACATTGGAGGTTATACAGTGTGGTGTCAGCAGATGGTGTCAAGGGTTTTGTGAACTCGATTATTTCTGTACAATTCTCAGGACAGAAGGTATGGAACTCTGAAGCAGAAATGAAAAGAGAATAAAGCTGCCTTGTGCCCCCACACTGTTTTTTGTTTTTTGTTTTTTTTTTGTTTTTGTTTTTGTTTTTTGGTTCTCTACACAAAATGGCAACTGCTGGGGAAGCAGAGATTTCCTCAAATGCATCTCATTGTTTATGGCATGTCTATTAATGCTTCCATAGTGTGATTCTACCAAATGGGATAAACACCAAGGGATTCCTAATCAGGGGCCTAGAATTTGGTCCCACTACTGTTACTTGTAAGTGGTTCCTGCCAACTCTTTGGGCACATTTCTCTTCTTTCTTTCTTTCTTTCTTTCTTTCTTTCTTTCTTTCTTTCTTTCTTTCTTTCTT
>JADRCD010194275.1:6182-34452 GCA_019843815.1 Montemys delectorum | reverse complement strand
CCCCCCGGCAGGCGTCCGCATCTCCACGTGCACCCCGGTGCCACGTAGCTCCGCCACACCCCTCCGTCCCGGGCTGGCCCCGCAGCCGGCTGATGCTTGGGAAGGATATCTGTCCACGCCGCGCTCCGCAACCCCACGGACCCGCTCCCTGACACACTCACCGCACTGCCGCCAGGTGGAAGGGCTGTAGGCGAGGATGGCAGCCGTGCGTGGGGCGCAACAACCGCACAGCCAGCGCGGACAACAAGGAAGCTGAAGCCATGGCCCGCGCCGGTGCCCGCGCCGGAGAGAAGCGCGCGCGCGGGCCACGAAGCTATACCCCTGGCTCACTGAAGCCCCGCCTCCCAGCGCGCCCATTGGCCCCTGAGCCGGCGTAGGCGCCAATAGGAGGTCTCCATCCTACGTAAGCTGGTCCAGGAGCAGGTCCTGATTGGCTGAAGGAGTCAAGCCCCTGACAGAGGAGAGGCAGCAGTGATCCTCTCAGCTAGGCCAACTGAATCTGGGGTTCATTCATTCATTCATCCATCGAACAAAAATCGGAACCCACCTACTGTGTGCTGAGGACCTGAAAGGCGCTAAAAAATATTTTCTTAAAAGAAGAAATCATTTGGCAAAATCATACTAAAAATTGATCTGGAATTATCAAAGGATGTCAAAACAGCAGGGCGAATCCTTTGCCATATAGAGGAGAGATGGCTCAACGGTTAAGATTACTTAGTGCCCTTGCAAAATGCTCAAGTTCGATCCTTCTAGTGACTCAAAACGTCTTGAAACTCCCGCTCCTCCTACAACACCAGCTCTAGAGGGTCAGACACTTCTGGCCTCAAAGGACACCACCCTCGGGCACCTCTCTCTCTCTCTCTCTTACACACACACACACACACACACACACACACACTCTCTCTCTCTCTCTCTCTCTCTATCTCTATCTCTCTCTCAGACACACACACACACACACACACACACACACACACAATCATACACACACAAACACTGCCTCCAAAGGCCCCCATATACACATATGGCATTCATATAAATTAAAACGAAACTTTTATAAAAAGTTAACCAGGGGCTTTACCACGCACCTTTGTGTGCATGTATGTATATATATTCATGTGTATATGTATACTGAAAAGAACAGCAGGTTCTCTTAATTGCTGAACCTCCTCTCCAGCCTCGTACTCTTAAAAAAAAATGAAGTTAACATTACCATCCATGGGACAAACATTTTGTGGCCTTGATATGAGGCATTTACCAAAAACACATCACTTGATAATTATAAACAAATCTGAAATTTTAATTCAGTGACTTCCTTAAACCAGTAGGACTCCACTGGTGATTAATCTTCCGTAGATTTAGAGTCACCTGAGAGACAACACTTCTGGGTGTGTCCCTGAGAGGTGTAACTGAAGAAGAAATGTCCACCCATCCCATGGATTTGGGACTGAGGATCAGTAAAATGGCAGAAAGGAGGAGGCCTGCCTGTGTCCCCCTTTCTCTGCTTTCCAGTCCATTGAGATGTGAGCCAGCAGCCTCAGGCCCCTACTACCACAGCTGAGAGCTGCTCTGCGTCCCCCACAGTGGGCTGTATACCCCCAAGCTGCCAGATAGTACAAATGCGTCTTCTCTTAGGTTCCCTTGTCAGGTAATGGGTTAGTTAACTTATTTTTGTGTGCATTTGTGTGTGTATATATAAACGTACGTGTGTGCATGTGTGTGGGGGTAAGAGGTCAACATGAGTGTCTTCCTTAATTGCTCGCCACTCATTTTTTTCGTATGTATGTGTATGAGTGTGGTACACCCATGGGAGCACATAGAAGTCAGAATAGGCCATCAGGTACCCTATGCTATCAGGTACCTTACTCTGCTTATTCTCTTGACACAGGGTACCTCACTGAATCTGAAACTAGGCAGATCAACCTCCAGCAACCCTCCTATCTCTGCCTCCAAGAGCTTATAGGCCCAACAAGTAGCTTTTATGTGGATGTGGGGGATTTGAACTCAGATCCTTATGCTTGTGTGGCTGGAACTTCATTACTGACTGAGCCATCTCCCGAACCCCTAGTTTTTTCTTCTTTCCTTCTTTCTTTGTTCCTTGCTTCCTTGCAGTACTGAGGATGGAACCCAGAGCCCCTCACATGCCATTCTAGACAGTGCTCTACCACTGAGTTCTCTCTCTCTCTCTCTCCCTCTTTCTCTCTCTTTCTCTCTCTCTGTCTTTCTCTTTTTCTAAATAAATATATATACATACATATATATATATATACACTCACACATATGTACATACACACACACACACACACACACACACACACACATATCCCAGATACTGGCCTCAGTCTGCTGATATCTGAGATTATAGGCATGCTCCACCACACCTATCGTAGTTTTTTTTGTTTTGGTTTGGGTTTTTTGGAGACAGGGTTTCTCTGTGTAGCCCTGGCTGTCCTGGAACTCACTCTGTAGACCAGGCTGGCTTCAAACTCAGAAATCCGCCTGCCTCTGCCTCCCAAGTGCTGGGATTAAAGACGTGCGCCACCACCGCCAAGCTTTTTTTAAAGATTTATTTATTTATTATATGTAAGTACACCATAGCTCTCTTAAGACACTCCAGGAGAGGGCGTCAGATCTCATTACGGATGGTTGTGAGCCACCATGTGGTTGCTGGGATTTGAACTCAGGTCCTTCGGAAGACCAGTCAGTGCTTTTTAACCGCTGAGCCATCTCTCCAGCCCTCCTAGTGTGGTTTTTAATATGCTTAATAAAAAGACTTGCTTCTATGTTTCCCAGAATCTTATATTTAAATGTCATTTGCTTTACAGAGGTGCTTCTTAGCCAGTTTTCATTGTATTTATTATTTCTCCCTTCCCCCTGCTCTTTTTCTTTCGTGGCATATGTATGCACATGTGTATGTGATGAAGGTATGTAGGTGTGTGGAGGCTAGAAGTTAATATTGGTGCCTTCCTTGATCCATCTTCCCTTTATTCATTGAGACAAGGCCTCTGATTGAACCCAGGGTTGCCAGTTTGGCTAGTCCAGTTAGCCAGCTAGCCCTGAGTACTCTTTGTCTCCACCTCCTGATCGCTGAGGTTGCAGACAGAGCCTCAAACCTGCCTGGCATTTACAAGGGTGTCAGGGATCCAAACTAAGGTTCTTATGCACGCACAGTGAGTGTTGTACCCACCAAGCCATCTCACCAGCACCTCACCTCTGTACTGGCTAATCTTGTCAACCTGACACAAGCTAGAGTTATATGAAAGGTGGGAAGCTCAGTTGAGAAAATGTCTCCATATGGTCCCACTCTAGGGCATTTTCTTAGTGATTGAACCCATTGTGCATGGTGCCATCCTTGGGCTGGTGGTCCTGGGTTCTATAAGAGAGCAGGCTGAGCAAGCCAGGAGAAGCAAGCCAGTAAGCAACATCCCTCCATGGATTCTGCATCAGCTCCTGCCTCCAAGTTCCTACCGTGTGTGAGTTCCAGTCCTGACTTCTTTCAGTGGTGAACAGTGATCCGGAAGTGTAAGCCAAATAAATCCTGTCCTTCCTTGTTTTAGTCACGTGTTTCAACACAGCAGTTGTAACCTTAACTAAGGCACCCTCTCCTTTTGGTAAGTACGATTATAAAATGACTCTGGAAATTGCCTTGGATGAGGTTATAACCTAATAAAGTAAAAACAGGAGGTACTCAGGTTACGCAAGGGAGTTAGGATGTGTCATTTGCTGTCAATTGGGTTTCTGGTGAAATTCCAAGAAAACCACAGGTTTATTGCTGGGAAGGGAGAAAGGCCTTAAACAAATGTTAGTGGTTCTGGAATTCTTGAACCTCAGCTGGTAAGAGGCTTCAACCACACTCCTAGGGTAAGAGCCCCTTTCTTCTCCCATGTCCTCCTAATACTCCCTGTCTTTCCTGCCTGCTCAGAACTTGTAGAATCGTTTCCAAAATAGATCTTAGTTTGTTTCATTTACCTAACTCCTCACAGACTTAGATGCTATCAACTCCACCTCCTATAACTTTATTTAATGTAAGAATTGGGGAGCTCGAGTGTGTGTGTGTGTGTGTGTGTGTGTGTGTGTGTGTGTGTGTGTCTGTGTGTGTACACTTGTGTCATGGTGCATGTATGGAGGTCAGAGGACAATATTTCAGGAGTCTGTTCTCTCCTTCCACCATGGAGGCTCTAAAGTTTTAACTCAGTTGTCATGGCTTCCTGGATTTTTGAGGTTTTGTATTTTTTTTTAATGGGGTCTTGGTATGTAGCCATCTTTCCACCTCAGCCTTTCTACACTGAGGTTACAGCTGTGCATCCCCTCACCTGGATCTGCTTCCCTTTTTAGAGTAAGCAGGTGCTGAGGAGGTGGTGTGGTCTCAGGTCCTGTGAAAGCTTGAATGTTGGAGTTCAGATCCCCAACATCCATGTAGAAGCCACGTGTGTAAGCCAGGGCTGGGAAGTGGACTCCGGAGGATCCTGAAGCTCTTGGGCTAGCTAATCTAATCTAATCAATGAGACCCTATCTCATAACTTTAGGTGGTTGAAGGCTGGAGAGACAGCTTAGCAGTTAAGAGTATACTGCAAACCCGGCAGTGGTGGTGCACACTTTTAGTCCCAGCACCTGGGAGGCAGAGGCAGGACCTCTATGAGTTCCAGGCCAGTCTGGTCTATAGAACTAGTTCTAGGACAGCTAGGGACACATGGAGAAATCCTGTCTCAACAAAACAGAACAAAACAAAAAAGGAATGCATATTGCTCTTGCCGAGGATTGGAGTTCAGGTTCTAGCACCCACGTGGGCAGCTCACAACTGCCTGGAAGGAAGGAACTCAAGGGGAAATCCAACCCCTCTAGCCTCTGCAGGCACTGGCACTCCTGCATGTACCCCTATATACACATATGCACATAATTTAAAATACTAAGATAAAATCACACACACGCACACACACAGCATCAGGCTTCAAAAGCCCTTTAATGTTTGTACACCTTCCTACAAAAAGGCCAGGTTTTTGGGTGGCTGACTTCATTTTCCTTCACTTTCCCCCTGGCTGGTTTCAGCCTCGTCGGGCTGGGGGCTGGCCTTTTTCATTCTTTCAGTTCTCCTTTCAGTAGCAAATGTAGAAAACCCCTGCTCACTTCAAAGCCATTACATATGGGCTCGACTCTGAGCAGTGCCTGTCACCCACACCTTGCACAAGACTAGCTTGTCTTCTGAGGGCTTAGCTTCATTGACATTTAAATTTCCCAGTTTTTGTTTTGATTGATTGATTGTTTTTAAGATAGGGTCTCAATAATGTAGCTCTTGCTGTACCTGCTTCTGCAATACTGGGGTAAATGGTGTGTGTTACTATGCCCAGCCTGGTTTTATATGTGTGTGTGTGTGTGTGTGTGTGTGTGTGTGTGTGTGTATATATATATATATATATATATATATATATATATATATATACACGATCTGTGTGTTGGAGTTAGGGTTTGGTTATATCACCATGTGTATCTGGAAGTCAGAGGATAGCTTCTAGGAGTCATTTCTCTCCTTCCACTTGGGTCCTGGAGATCAAACACACAGGCTGTTAAGCTTGGCAGTAAATGTCAGAAATTTGCATTGTCGCTCTTACACAAGGCCCAGGCTACATCTCTGTAATGTTCCAATTCTAGTGTATGTGCTGCCAAAGTGAGTATTCAGTCTATTTGTTATCTTTCCTGTCAATCTTTCAATGATCTTCATCAGCGTTGTGCTTTTCCTCATCTTAGTGACATGGTTTGCAATTATATCCGTCTACTGGTGCCACTGATGGACTACTATATACTCTATCAGGGCCAAGGATGTAGTTCAACCAGTAATTGTTTGCCTAGCATGCATGAAGGCCTGGCTCTGTTCCCAGCTTTGCATAAAACCGTGCATGCCTGTAGTCCTAGAACTTGAGAGGTGGAGGTGGAAGGGTCAGAAATTCAAGGACCTCCTCAGGTACATAATGAGCCCATGTTATGTTTTTTGTTTTTGAGATAGAATCTCATTATATGACCTGCTGGCCTTAAACTCACAGAGATCTGCTTGTCTCTGCCTCCCAAGTACTGAGATTAAAAGTATGAGCCACTATGCCCATGCTTTACATGATGAGCTTGAGATCAGCCCAGGTTACATGAGCTCTGCCTAAAAGAAAAAAAATATAAACACACACACACACACACACACACACACACACACCCCTACTGTAAACCCCAGAAGGACAGAGGCCTTGCTTTTGTCTATAGATGCAAATGGAAATCTGACCAAGGACTTTAAGGCATTTTCAGAATAAAATTTCCATATGCCAGGAGCAGGTTTTTGTTTCGGATACACTGAGATTTCTCTTTCACAGTCCTCAATCTAAGACACGGAACAGGAACAGCTCGGAACTTTGAATGTCTTTGTTTCCTCACCTGTGAGCGGGAGCCACTGTCTGGGAAAGGCAGGACCTGGAAGTGTCCAAAGCAAGGCGAAGAGGCTGTATGTGGGAGAAGGTAGGGTCAAGCTGGAGTTCTGCAAACGGGGGTGTGAGGTGCTTACACAGAATGAAAAGTCAAGGTTGCCAATTTTGCCTAAGGAAGCTCAAAAGGGGAAGTGAAGGAAGAGCGGAGGTGGGGGAGGGGGAAGCAGTCCAGAAGAGGTGGGACAGGAAGGCCCTTTGAGCTGCTGCTTACCTTCTGTTTCCCACATCTGCTATAACCAGATCTTATGACGCTCTCTCTCCATCCTGCTGAGCTGGAGTGAGTAAGGCACCCCAGGGTTTCTTTGGCCGCTGTCTTTTCTGGTGGAGACCAAATAGCCCTGTAGCAACACCTGTTTCTCTTTACCTGCCTCTCACTCACTGGGAAGCCTTATCTTGACCCCTTAAGAGGACTAGACTGATAGCCTCTTTAAATATTGACCAAAGATTTCCACCTTAATCCCTAAGACTTTCTCCCTAAAACTGAACATACTAAGAAGTGTCTCTAATAAGTTTTTCCTCATAGATTAAATAATTCTACAATTTTAAGAATCATTTCATTAAAAGATGAAAAACAAACAAACAAACCAAGCCTGGAGTTTCTTTATTCTGCTATTTTTTTCTTTTTAAAAGAAGATTTATTTTTATTTTATAAATGTTTTGCCAGCTTACATTCATGTGGTACTGTATGCATGCCTGGTACCTGTGGAGGTCAGAAGAGAGCATTAGATGCTTTGGTAATGAAGTAGCAGATAGAGTTACAGACAGTGTGGATGCTGGACCCTGAACTCAAGTACTATACTCTTCTTAATCATTAAGTCGTCTCTCCAGCCCCTCACACCATATTTTTGTAGTTACATACATATATACGTGTATATACACACACACACACACACACACACACACACACACAGTTTTTGACAGAGTCTATGTAGTCATGGCTGTCCTAGAACATGCTATGTAGAGCAAGCTGACCATGAACTCACAAAGACCCATCTTGGCCAGGCGGTGGTGGTGCACGCCTTTGATCCCAGCGCTTGGGAGGCAGAGGCAGGTGGATTTCTGAGTTCGAGGCCAGCCTGGTCTACAGAAGTGAGTTCCAGGACAGCCAGGGCTATACAGAGAAACTTTGTCTCGAAAAAACCAAAACCAAACCAAACCAAACCAACCAAACAAACAAAAAAATAAAAACAAAACCAAAACAAAGACCCATCCTCCTCTGTCTCCCAGTGCTGGGATTAAAGTTGTGTATCAACATGCTTGTCCTGACTTGATCTAGTTATAAACACAAGGACACAGAGTCAAACTTAATGTTATTTAAAAATATACTTATGAAAAAATAAACAAATAAAAGCACAAGAGGCAGAGCCAGGCAGATCTCTGTTAGTTTGAGGCCAGTCTGATCTACATAACAAGTTCCAGGACAGCAGGACTACATAGAGACCTTTTCTAAAAAAAAAAAAACAGGAAAATAAACAAGAAAAAGAAAGAAAGGAAGGAAGGAAGAAAAAGTACATCAAGGCACATACTCTAAATCACATACCAATCTACAGAAGTTAGTGAAGAAAAAAAAGAAAGAAAAGGAAAAAGCTTACTGAATAATCCTGATAACCTAGGTTGGACTGTCACCCTCACCCATCATAGTAGAAAAAAAAAATGAGAACTAGCTACTGCTACTACTAGGTGTTGCCCTTACACATACCACACTAGTAAATACAAATTTATAAAAGGTGGTTTAAAAAGTTAATAAAAGGCGCCAGCATGGTAGCTCAAGCCTGTAATCCCTGCACCTGGAAGGTGGAAGCAGGAGGGTCAGAAGTCAAGGTCATCTTGGCTACATAGTAAACTTTAAACCAGCCGGCACAACCTGGAACACATGAGATCCTGTCTCAACAAAGGAACAACAAAGAAAGAAAGAAAGAAAAAGGAACCCAAAAGTTGATAAAATAAAATTGATGTCATTAATGTGACAGGTGACATTAAAATGGTTTTAAACCACCATCAATTGGAGCGGCAAAAAACTGGGTCTTTGCCATTGCGCATCCTGCATCATCATTAAATTTCCAGTT
Organism: Montemys delectorum; assembly: GCA_019843815.1. Taxonomy (NCBI): domain Eukaryota; kingdom Metazoa; phylum Chordata; class Mammalia; order Rodentia; family Muridae; genus Montemys; species Montemys delectorum. The sequence continues at coordinate 25,928 of JADRCD010194275.1, read as the reverse complement.
TTTTTTTTTTTTTCCCCTTTTCTTCATTCTACCAGAGTGTCACCTGGTGTCAACACATCCTCCTACACAGAACATGCGCATGAACATTCCTAGCAGCGTTATAGTGTGTGTGTAGAAACCTCCCAAGTGTCCATCAACAGGCGATGCGGCTAAAATAGCTTTCCTTTAGGAAAAGACATAAAGTTTTTCTAAATAGCAAAACAGTCACTAAGTAGCGCTGGCGGAGGTCCCTCGGCCACGGAACAGTTGACAGCAGTGCCTAGCTGGCCCCATTTCCCTCCCGTGCCCACAGGATGCTGATTGGCTGAGCTCAGTAAGGGGCGGGGCGAAGCTCCGCGCGACGGGAAGAAGCCGGGTCTCGCGAGATGCTGTTGGTTCCGCATTTCGGTTCTTGGAGCTGTAGGAGGCAGCGCGGAGGACGCCGCGGTCGGTGCTTGTTCGCGGCGGCTGGAACTCAGTACCGAACCCGGGCCGTGAAGCTTCGGCAGCCCTGCTGAACCGCGGACCACCCTCTGCTTCCCGGTGCCCGCGGCGGCGCCGAGTCTGACGAGGCGGGGGCCACGGCTCCTCGGGCTAGCGAGGATGAGCTTCCTCTTGTGAGTGGGCCGGGCCGGGCCGGGGAGGGCCGGGCCGGGGCGGGGCGGGGCGGGTGTCGGTCGGCAGGGCCGGGCAGCGGCAGGCGGGCCGCGGGGCCAAGCGGAGGGCGGAGCCGGACATCGCGCTGCACGGAACCTGCCGCCTCGGAAACGGCTCGCGCAGGAAAATGTGCGGTGCCTCGGGGATCAGACGAGGCTGAGAAAGAAAAGTGCAGATTCTCCGTGGTTTCCCACAGGTTTACATTGGAGGAGAGAGCTTTGCACCTTATAATGTGACTTTCCTCTGATCCCAGGCAGGGCTTGAACCTGGGCTCCTCCTGCCTCAGCTTTCTAAGGAGCCAGGATACAGCCTAGGCCACCAGGACAGACCTGCTTTAAATGTGGGGGTTTTGTTTTGAGAAAGAGTCTTGCTGTGTAGCCCAGGCTGGCCTCGAGCCCCACCTGCCTCTTCCTCTTGGATGTTGGGATTAAAGGTGGGCGCTTTCATCTCGGCCCACATGTGTATTTTTTTTTTTTAAGGTTTTTATTTTTTATTTTTGAGAACTCATTTCTAACTCCTCCAGTGTCCTCTTATCTCCCATTCAAATTCATGTCCTCTTATCTGTATCATATATCACGTCTATATTATATACATGCCTACTGAATCCAGTTAGTGTTGTCTGTATGTAGTTGGGTGTAGAGCTAACCATTTGATTATGAGTAGTCTATTTGAGCTTGTCCCTGAAAAACCTGACTCTTCCTGTGAACTGTCCATAGCTCTTCAACCATGTGAGGTAAATGTAAGTTTTTGTTTATAACTTAAACTGATGGACAGTTTTTCCTTCTCTTTGGTTATTCTGAATAACGCTGCTGTGAGCACCTGGTTATGGGCTTTTGGGTATGTGTGTGTGATGGTATCTCCTGGGTATTAATGAAGTTTTTACATGTTAGCCTTTGAGGCACTGCCAAGCCTTTTAAAGCCTGCACTGCATTTTATATCCCGATCTCACTCCATGAGCTTTCAGAATTCTTTAGTTCATATCTGTCTGGCAATTGATTGCCTTTGTTATATCTTAGTGTGAAGTGGAATTTATTGATTTTGTGTGTGTGTGTGTGTGTGTGTGTGTCTGTCTTTATTTTGTATTTTCAGGCCATTTGTAGATAGTTATTGAGATCCTTTTCATATTTTAAAATCAGATTTTTTTTTATTTTGTTAGCAACCATTAATTGTACAAATTAATGGATTTCATTGTGACATTTCCATGTGTGTACATGGTGCCATGGTTGTATCTGTCTGCCTTTTTGGTTTGAGTTGTAAGAATTCTTTATGTATTTTGGATATGAGTATCTCATTACATCTTCTGTGACTTAAAAATAGTTTCTTCCATCCTTAGGATCATTTTAACTGTCTTTTTTTAAAGATTTATATATTTATGTATATTAGTACGTACTGTAACTATACAGATAATTGTAAGCCTTCATCTGGTTGTTGGGAATTGACTTTTAAGACCTCTGCTTGCTCCGGCCCCACTTGCTCTGGTCAGCCTGGCTCACTCTAGCTCAAAGATTTATTATTATTATAAATAAGTACACTGTAGCTGTCTTCAGACACCAGAAGAGGGCATCAGATCTCATTATCGGTGGTTGCTGGGATTTGAACTCAGGACCTTTGGAAGAGCAGTTGGAGTTCTTAACCCACTGAACGATCTCACCAGCTCCTATTTTAACTGTCTTGATAGTGTCATTTGAAGAATACGTGTATTTTTCAAAGATTTATTTAGTTCTTTAGTTTGTTTTGCTTTATTTATTTATTTATTTATTTATTTATTTATTTATTTATTTGAGACAGGGTTTCACTATGTAACTCTGGCTGTCCTGGAACTAACTAAACCAGGCTGACCTCCCAGAGATCTGCCTGGTTCTCCCTCCAGAGTGCTGGGATTAAAGATGTGTACCAGTATGCCCAGTTTAGGATTTATTTTCACTTTATGAGTATGGGTATTTTGCCTGTATGTATGTATGTATGTATGTATGCATGTATGCATGCATGCATGCATGCATACCATGTGCATCCAGTACCCATGGATGCCAGAAAAGGGCATCAGATCCCCTGGGACTGTAGTTGTGGATGGTTGTGAGCCATCATGTGAGTGCTGGGAACTGTATACCCCAGTCATCTGCAAGAACAGCAAGTATACTTAACTATTGAGCCATCTCTCCAACCCTTGAAGCACAAACCTTAATTTATAATATGAAGATCATATTGTATCTAAGAAATCACTTAATGTTAATTTCCCATATTTAGTTTCCTGTTACTCAGTTTCTAACTCCATGTGTCCCTAGAATGATCTTTCTTTTTTTTAAATATTTATTTATTTTATGTATATGAGTACACCATTGCTCTCTTCAGACATACCAGAAGGGAGCATCAGATCCCATTACAGATGGTTGTGAGGAACCATGTGGTTGCTGGGAATTGAACTCAGGATCTCTGGAAGAGTAGTTGGTGCTCCTAACCGCTGAGCCATCTCTCTAGCCCTGGGGTGATCCTTCTAACTTAGTACTTCCTTAATGTATGTAGTTCTTTATAAAGTATGATGTTTAGTCTAGTGCTTTTATAATTCTTTACTTTTTACACTACTTAAAATTTACTTTCACAGGTAAGGTGTAAACCCACTAGTCTATTTCTTTCCCCTTTTTAGATGTTGTCACAGTTCTGATATGCATTATTTTAATGCTTTTTCTGTTGTTGTTTTTGTTTTTGTTTTGTTGTTGTTGTTTGTGCTTTCTATGGCTTAACAAAATAGGTTTTGCTCTAATTTGGTTCTGTAATGTGTTCAGCTGTGGTTTGGCTCTTTCTTGAACATATGTACTAATTACCTATTTTTCACTGTACAGCATCCCATGATGTGGCTATGCACTCCATATCTACAAGTGCATGGAAGGAGTAGATTTGCATTGTTAAAAGATGTTGCTATAACAAGTACTAGAATCTACAGTGTGTTCACCCCTTCACGACCCCTTGTTAAATGCTCTGGTAGATGGGGTATAATGTAACAAGTTGTGGTGCTGCCCTGCACTAATACTTTTAAATTTTTACTTTGTTTCATATATGTAGATCTGTGATTGTGGAGTAGGCACACAAGTGTGTGGTGTTGTGTCCTGATGCACAGAAAATAGAAGAGGGCATTGGGGTCCTCCTGTCACCTTTTGCCTCTTCTTTAAGGCAAGATGAACTTGGAACTCCTTTTTTATCCCCACTAGGCTGGAAGCCAGCAAGTCTGAGAGATCCTCCTTGTCTTAGTGTTGTATTGCTGTGAAGAGACACCAAGACCAGGGCAACTCTTACAAAGGAAAGCATTTAACTTGGGCTTGCTTACAGTTTCAGAGTTTTACTTCATTGACGTCATGATGGGGAGCATGGCAGCACACCTGCTGACATGGTGCTGCAGAAGTAACTGGAAGTTCTCATTGGAACAGCAGGAAGCGAGAGACAGACTGGGACTCGTTTGGGCTTTTGAAACCCCAAACCCAGCCCCAGTGACACACTTCCTCCAACAAGAAAATAGTGCCACTCCCTAAGTATTTAAGTACATGATCCTATGGGGCCCTTCTTATACTGTCACGTTCCTGTCTCCTTCCCCATTACCACATAAGTAGTACTTCACATTGTCCAAACAACATATAAGCCTCCCATTTTTGCTTTTATCAATCATTTTTCATTGACCTTACTCATTTCTTGACACTATTCTCCCTAAGAAATACCCTAAAGCACTAGTGCTTCTAGAGTCGGATTGCAGGTGGTCTTTATGTTGTACAGCAAGTGCTCTTAACTAGGCAGTCATCTATTCAGTCTCTGCCCTTGGTTTTATAGGGTGTGTGTGTCTGTCTGTCTGTCTGTCTGTCGCCTAGCTTAATGCTGGGCAAACGTTTGACACTGCTGCATTCTTTTTTGTCACCATCCCTTCTTCCATCTTGGCCTAATATTTAGGGAGCACTTTTTATTGATCAGCTTATTTATTCCAATATTTATTTATTTGTGTGTATATATGTAAAAGCAATTCATGTTCTTAACTGCTTAGTCATCTTTCTAGCCCCTTAATAGAGCCATTTATACACTTAAAATGCCAATCTTCTTTCATTTCTAAAAATTCATATATTTTTACCTTTAACCCAACAGCAGCAGCCGCTCTTCGAAAACATTCAAACCAAAGAAGAATATTCCTGAAGGGTCCCATCAATACGAACTCTTAAAGCATGCAGAGGCGACTCTCGGAAGCGGCAATCTGAGGCAAGCTGTTATGCTGCCTGAGGGAGAGGACCTCAATGAATGGATTGCTGTTAATAGTAAGCTTTTAAGAACATTAACTTGTTGATTTATAGAGTTTTCTAAAATCTTATTTAATAAATTTTCTTTTATAGGTATAATTATTGTAATATAACAGCTATCTATAAAATACACTTAGACTTTACCTGTCAAAGGACTTGGTTTTGTGGTGAGTGGAGACACTTGAGAAGTGCTGAGTGCTTTTAGGTATTTCTTGGTGAGACTATTGTGAAGAAATGAGTAAGGTCAACTAAAAAAGTACGTGCACAGTGGGAGACTTACATGTTTGAACAATGTGGAGTACTACTTTTTTAGGGGAAACCCTGTTCTTTAGATTTTACTCAAATTATCAAGTTTGGGCTGAAAAGATGGGTCACTGGTTAATGGACACAGTTTGTCTCCCAGCACCCATATGGGGCAGCTCGCAACTGCCTGTAACTCTAGCTGTAGGGAATCCAACAGTCTCTTCTGGACTCACACGGACATACCCACAAACAGATACTGAAGCTGAACCAATTTAAACTTATCCCCAGCTAGCTTACAAATAAATGAGACTCAGACTATGGTTATTTGGCTTTGACAATTACTGAGGGGTAACCCCTAATCTACCTCCCCAGTGGTGTACCCCAGGTACTTGCTGTTTATCTTGGTCTCTGGCTCATGGTCCATCTCCTCTCCTGGCAGCTTCTTCCCCTTTTTTCCTTCTTCCTCCTTCTCTTGATTCTCCACCCCCAACCAGGTAACTCAAAACCCACCTACCTCTAATCCTTCCAGTAATTGGCTATTGGCTAATTTTTATGTAACCAATTTTAAATTAAGGAATAAGGTTTGCACAACAAAAGCTTATAAATGTGAGGATTCACTGATAAGCCTAGACTTTCTAGTACAGAATTTAGCATTATAATCCACAGCAACAGACCAAACCTGAACAGATACAAATCATATAATTTATTTTTTTTTTTTTTTGTTTTTTTTTGTTTTGTTTTGTTTTTTTTTGAGACAGGGTTTCTCTGTGTAGCCCTGGCTGCCCTGGAACTCACTCTATATACCAGGCTGGCCTCGAACTCAGAAGTCCGCCTGCCTTTGCCTCCCAAGTGCTGGGATTAAAGGCATGCACCACCATCGCCGGCAATTTAAAAAATTTTTAAATTAAATCTCAAATTGTTATTTTGAAGGCATGTGTTGGCCTCCTGCAGTTTTAGATCTTTCTTTGAGGTTTAACTGATCTAAACTGTCTATTCAAACCTTTTGGTCTCTGGCTAGCAAGATGATTCAGCTGGTAAAGATACTTGCTGCCAAGCCTGAGTTCATTCCCTGGAATCCGCATGGTGGAAGAGGGGGTTGACTCCTGGAGATTTTCATCTGAGCCATATATACACACATACACACACACACCACAAATTATTGGGAGGGCTGAAGAGATGGCTCAGTATTTAAGAGCTTATACTTAGTTCCTTTTCTACCTTGCCTCTTGCCCCTTTGTTCCCCATCTCTTCCCCCATTCCCTCCCCCTCCCACATGGTCATGGCTGGCCCCTACTTCTCTACTCTCTCCTTCTCTTTGCCTTTCTCTGCCTCTGCTACCCTCTTAACTCCCCTCCCCATGCCCTAAATAAACTCTATTCTATACTAAAAAAAGAAGAAGGAGGAGGAGGAGGAGGAGGAGGAGGAGGAGGAGGAGGAGGAGGAGGAGGAGACGACTTTAGTTCCCACCCACATTAGGAGTATGTATAATTCCAACCCCTGGAGGATCCAACATCTCTAGCCTGAATTCATGTGGAAACCTCCTCATCCTCACAGTAAAAATAGGTCTTAAAAAACATTACTGAGCATGGCAAAGAACTGTTTGTGTGGGTTTTTTTTGCTTGTTTATTTGTTTTGAGACAGGGTTACTCCTGGAACTCACTCTGTAGACTGAAATTCACAAAGATCACCTCCTTCTGCCTCCTGAGTGCTGGGATTAAAGGTGTGTGCCAGCATTGCCTAGCTCAGAATTTTTTTCTTAATTCATTTTTGAAGAAACTTGGGAAGCCCTAGTTTTTTTTCAGGCACTCCTTACACAAGATCATAGCATTTTGACAACCATTCCAAGGTTTAATGATTACACTTAACACAGTTGTAACTTTGCTTCTGCAGCTGTGGATTTCTTCAATCAGATCAACATGTTGTATGGAACCATTACAGAATTCTGCACTGAGGCAAGCTGCCCAGTCATGTCAGCAGGTCCCAGGTGTGTGTCTAGTCTGTTAAACAGGGTAATTTCTTATAAGAATTTTTAGGTGGTCTTAAAACACTTGCTCTTTTTTTCTTTCTGGTACCTATATAGTATAATGAAAGCAGCTGCACATCCAGAAGGAGGTATCTGTCTTAAAGATGTTGAGTTAAAATTAGGCTGAGGGCTTCCTATAACTTTTTTTTTTAAAGGTTTATTTTATGTATGTGAGTACACTGTTGTTGTCTTCAGACACCAGAAGAGGGCATCAGATCCCACTACAGATGGTAGTGAGCCACTATCTGTAAATTGATTTAAAGTTTACACTGTGGTTGCTGGGAATTGATCTCAGGACTTCTAGAAGAGCAGTCAGTGCTCTTAACTACTGAGCCATCTCTCCAGCCCCCTTCCTATAACTTCTTAAAGTCACATAAAATTTCTGTGGATAGAATGTGAACCTGCTTTGATTACAGGTTGTCCATGTTAAGGTTTTAAAAACTGTCATTAACACTTTGTTGTTTTCTGCAGGTATGAATACCACTGGGCAGATGGCACTAATATTAAAAAGCCAATTAAGTGTTCCGCACCAAAATATATTGACTATTTGATGACTTGGGTTCAGGATCAGCTTGATGACGAAACTCTTTTTCCTTCTAAGATTGGTACGTTAACACTGTGGAGCAGTTTTTCTTTGAGAGTGATGACTGAAATCTTTAAATGTTCTATTATTTTTTACTATCAGTTCAACAGAGAAGGCTACATTCTGCAAAGAACTTGTATCCATGTATATTCCCCTAGCATACCCATTTGTTTTCTTCACACTAGTTAGTACTTATTTTTTAATCTTTTCCAGTTTGATTAAATTGGATCATTTTAAAATAAAAAGCATTTTATGTGTGTGGTGTGAGTGTGTAGGATTTGTGTGCCACAGCATATGTGTGCAGGTCAGACAAATTCTTGGACTTGGTCCTTCTACCTTTACATAGGTTTTCATTTGTGTTTCAAGACAGGGTTTCACTATGTAGCCTTGACTTTCCTGGCATTCACTATTCAGACCAGGCTGGCCTGGAATTCATAGACATCTGTCTGCTTCAGCCTCCCCACTATTGGGAATAAAGGTGTGTGTCATCGTGTCCAGCCTTTACATGAATTTTGAAGATCTAATTCAAGTCATTTGGCTTCATGGCAAGCACCAAACCCGCTGAGCCATGCCACTGGCTCTAAACTTTTGTTTAATTTTTAAATGTCCATTTAAAAATACCGACAAAGGGCCCAGCATGATGGCTCAGTAAGTAGGGGTACTTACTACCAAGCCTGGTGACCTGAGTTGGATCTCTGAGACCTACATAGTGATGGAGGTTGTCCTCTGACCTCCATATGCGCCTTACAGCACATGCATAGGTACACGTCTGCTCATGCACACACATTGATGAGATGAAACACTTTTTGTTTCATTTATGTCTTCTGTTCTGTTCATGCCCTTTATCTGTTATAGGTATTTGATCTTTGTCATATAAGCTGTATGTTTTCTTCCCCTGGGGTGCCTTTGATCTTATTTATGGAGTGTTTTGCAGTATACACTTCTCTTACTTTGCTCATCTCCTTTAAAATGTGGGTTGTTTCATTGTGGCTTTTTGTGGTGCTAGCGACTGAAGCCTGGCCTTGTGGGTGTTAGCTGTGTATTCTGCCCTGAGGGCCCCAGATTACATTTTGACAGTGAGAAAGTTACTTCTTTTGTGCTTGGGCTTAGACCCAGGGCCCTCACATGGTTGAGCACATGCTTTACCTACCACTAAGTTACACCCCAACTTTTCCATTTCTGTTTAAAAATGTCCTGCTAGGAGAACATTTCTGGTTTGCTACTATTTTTGTTTTTGGTATGGTACTGAAGAGTGAAGTCAGCCTGCCTGCAGTTCCTGGAGCTCTGAGCAGCTTCTTACTAGATTCTTCCTGTGCTCCTCTGTGTAGTCTGAGCAGAGGCACTTCTGAGAGAAACAGATCGGGTGCTTATACTTAGGCTGGAGTTGGGGAACATGGTGGAGCAGCATACCTGCAATCCCAGTACTCCAGAGGCTGAGATAGGAGGATTGCTGGGAGTTCAACGCTAGTCTGTGAGAGAGAGAGCGAGAGCGAGAGCGAGAGCGAGAGCGAGAGAGAGAGAGAGAGAGAGAGAGAGAGACAGACAGACATTTCAAAGAAACAACAAAAAAAACCCTTACATTTGACTTGTTAATAACATTCTTCTATTAAACCTTGTATTTCCTTTCTCACAGATAATTTATTATATGTTGATTCCACTTGACTATGTTCTATTAAATTCAGTTTAGCAAGTACTTAGATTAAAGCAGTTCACATGTTTTCTAAGTTATTTTTATGAGGGAAGATCTCATTTAGCTCAGTTTGGCTTTGAATTCCCTGTGTAGCTGAGTATGATCAACACTCCATCTTTCCATCTCTCTCTCCCTCTTGCTGAGGTTATAAAATCTTATCACCATGCCCAGCAGAATCTTCCTTTTTCCTCAGCCTCTCATTCTACGGTAATAATTCTGTATTCCTTTAATTTCCTCCTCCTCCTCCTCCTCCTCTTCCTCTTCCTCCTCATTAGGCTGTTATCAGTGTTATAATTTTTACTAGTTGTTGGAGAGAACTCCTCTTCTTTTTCCTCTTCCTTTTAACATATTTTTTTAGATTTATTATTTTATATGAGTACACTGTAGCTGTCATCAGACACACTAGAAGAGTGCATAGGTTCCCATTTATAGATGACTCTGAGCCACCATGTGGTTGCTGGGAATTGAACTTAGGACTTCTGGAAGAGCAGTTAGTCCTCTTGACCACTGAGCCATCTCTTGAGCCCCTTAGCATATCTTAAGTCATTAGCAAGATGGGAAATTTAAGAGAAAAGATGTTAAAACCTGTTTTTTTGGTATTGTATTAAAATTCTGCTCTGAGAAACCACTCATAAATTTCAGTGTAAGCAGGGCAGTGGTGGCGCACGCCTTTAATCCCAGCGCTTGGGAGGGAGGCAGGCGGATTTCTGAGTTGTTTTTGTTTTTGTTTTTGTTTTTTTACGAGGCTGATGCCAGATAAGTTTTTATTATATTAAAAAACAAACAAACAGTGGAACTGGAAATAAGGGTAAGTCGTTCAGGGTGAATGAGAATCGGGAGGCCCCCATTCCTCGGTGGCAGGATCTAGACCCACTGCCCAAGCCCGGTCTGATCTAGCCGAGATGCTGGAAAGCAGAGCACACGGTTGTGCCCATCAAGGCAAAGAGGGCAAGAGAGCCCACAGCTCCTCGCTACCGCTTGCTAGGGTCTCCTGTGTAGTAGCCATAGGCGTAAAGAACTCGCCCAATAATCCAGGCCAGGCCCAGGCCAGAAGCTATACGCGGGTCAGGAAAAACAGGAAGGGAGGGTACGCCTCCAACATGTTCTGGTGGGCGCACTGAATGCAGTTGAACATATGCCCATTCTCAGGATCTGTGCTGTACATGACAGGGCACTCCACCTTGTACTTCTTGCGGGCTTTGCCCACGTTGATGGCTAGGTGGAGCACCATCACAAAGCTGGCAGCACCAGTGAGAAGCACAAATCCATATTCCTTAGAGAGGACAGCCATCTTGGCTCTGGCTCACCTTCGCGCGCCCGGTGCAGACCTGAGCTCGGATTTCTGAGTTTAAGACTAGCCTGGTCTACAGAGCACGAGTTCCAGGACTGCCAGGGCTACACAGAGAAACCCTGTCTCGAAAAAACAAAACAAAAAAACAAAAACAAAACAAAACAAAAAAACTTCGGTGTAATCTTTGAAAAGTCAGTTTAGCCAAGACTAAGAGTTGGGAATACCATAAAAATATACAAGATGTATTATATCAAGCTTCTAAAGGCTGACTAAAGAAAAAAGTAAGACGCACAGTAGGAATGCTGTTAAAAGCCTCCATTTTCTGAGAGGTTCAAAGGTGTTTAAAGTTTTTCTGAGGAACTGGTTTTTGAAGCCGACTTTTGTCGGGCCTGAGACTCGCTGTGGAGTTCATGGACTCTCAGATCCACCTGTCTCTGCCTTAAACTAAAGACAAGCGCCACTTGCCTGTCAGGCCGATGCCATCTTAGTTTTTCTTAGTGTTGGTTTATGTAGCCAGCAGTAGCTCGCTGGCATTCTCCTGTCCATAAAGGAGTGGTTCTGTTAGCCAGACTTGTCCAGTGCAGCCACTTGCCCTGTGGCTACTGCTTGGAGAGGTCCACACATCTCGCAGTTTTTCTCAAGAGGTATTTCTTTTCTCTAAGGAGGAAAGAGGCCCCTTCTTCTGTTTCAGGAAGGAGCACCCCTTTTTAGGATACAGGAAAATGAAGACTTACTTTCCAGAGTAATGTAGAAGATGAGATAGTCTCTACCTACATAGGTGATGGTAAAGACTTGAGTGGTATCTGTTTTGGATACCCCTTTGATAAGGAAAATCTCCATTCCTAAATTTTTTTTTTCCTGTTACAAATGACAAAAGTGATGTTTATAATCAAAGTGTGTATTCTTGTTGCATTTGATCTTAGAAACTCTGATATTAAACAATGAGCATGTTCATTTGAACTATGATCCAGCAGCCTCTATACCTATATTACTGTCATAGAAATCAGTGTGTTGTGTGAAGGATACTTAGTGTGGGATTTCCCTTGCTTTGTGACTGTGTAAGCTTACTTGCTGCATTCTGATTTGATAAAAGACTGATAGGTGTGTATTCTATTACAGGTGTCCCATTTCCCAAAAACTTTATGTCTGTGGCAAAGACTATTTTGAAGCGTCTCTTCAGGGTTTATGCCCATATTTACCACCAGCACTTTGACTCCGTGATGCAGCTGCAAGAGGAGGCCCACCTCAACACCTCCTTTAAGCACTTTATTTTCTTTGTTCAGGTAGGTGAGCCATGTTGATCTTTGGGCCTTGGACTTGGACCTTAGTAAAAACATTGTCGCTGGGCGATGGTGGCGCACACCTTTAATCCCAGCACTTGAGAGGCAGAGGCAGGTGGATTTCTGAGTTCGAGGACAGCCTGATCTACAGAGTGAACTCCAGGACAGCCAGGGCTAAACAGAGAAATCCTGTCTCGAAAAGCCAAAAAAAAAAAAAAAAAATTCTTGTTTATAGATGTAGAATGTGTAAGTTTAAGCTTTGTTTTGTCCCCAATTTTGTTTTCTTTGCCACACTGTTTCATTGATTCATGAAGCAGTATAGAAGGGCAGTATCTGGGGTGGAGAGATGGCTCAGCAGTTAAGAACACATACAGTTACTGCTGAGGACCTGGGTTCAGTTTCCAGAACCCACATCAGGAGGCTGGCTCACAATAAGCTGTAAGGGATCCAGCATCCTCGTCTAGTTTCTGTAGACACATGCACACATATAGTTCACATAAACTCATGAAAGCTCGTATAATACCTAAAATAGATAACTGAATCTTTAAAAAAAAAAAAAGAAAGGAAGGAAGGCAGTGTCCCACTGGGGACTGGCTGCCTAGGGCTTTCCTTGGTCATCCATGTTTGTGGCCTGGGGCCTGTGAGCACTGACAGAATTAAAACTTTAAAAGGTCAAATAAAGGTATTTGCAAAAGAAACTAAGAATTAACAGAGCGTGATCCCATATCTCTAATCCTAGCCAGACCTTGTTTCGAAAAACCAGAAAAGAAAGCTGCAGAGACAGGTGGCTGGGCACTTTTTGCTCTTGCAGAGGACTTGAGGTGCTTCATTTTGTAGCATCTGCATTGGGGAGCTTACAACCACTTAAGCTCCAGAAATTCTGATACCTACTTCTGCTTTCTTCAGATACCCCAATACATGTGGCAAATACTCGGTGCGCGCGCGTGCGCACACACACACACACACACAAACACACACACACACACACACACACACACACACGGGGTGGGGATAGAGAGGAAGAAATAGAGATATTAAACTTTTTTAAAAAGCAGAAAATGAAAAAAATACTTTTTAGTGATTATTGTGTATTATGGCTCTATATAATGTAAAGGCTATACCAACTTAATGTTTTTCTTTTTCCTTCTGAGACTGTGTGCCTTGTGTGTCCACACTTGTGTATATGTTCATATGTATATGTATAAAAGTAAAAATTGACTTCTCATAAGATAGCTATTATGAAATGTTTAGTGTGTAATTTTCAGGTCATTTCTGTATAAGCTAATATATTTCATTTTGGTGTTTAGCACAATGATGAGCTACAGTTCCCCCCCCCCCCCCCCCCACACACAGCTGGTTAGGAAGGGAGTCTGATGTCCCAGTACTGTAAAAGACATGAGTCATGTGTTGGTCTTTCTGGGGCCCAGTCACACCTGGTGATCAGCAGGTGGGTCAACAGAAACTGTTGACACTATAGAGGTTCCTGGATTTTAGGAGCTGTATGTCAGGAAATGGGGAGGAAGAGCAGCACATGTCACAACATCACCAATGTTTAGTGTTTAAATTATATCTATATGTGTATGTGTAGTGTATGTGTATGTTTGTGCATGTGGGTACACATGTAGGGGGAAGCCAGAAGTCAACACTGGGCATCTCCCAACACTAGGCATTACTAGTTCAGTTAGACTCCTGGCTAGCAAGCTCTAGGGATCCTCCTGTGTCTACCTCCCCAGCACCATGGTCACAGGTCTGTGTCTGGCTTTCTTGTGTGACAAGCATTTTACTAACCGAGGCTTCTCCTCAGCCTGCGCTTGTTTCTAAAAAGACTAAAAACAGTCATTTTATATATCGTAAAGGTCATTTCTGAAAAATATGTAAGAGTTTCAATTTTGATTCATTATTACATTTTTCTTTTCTTTTTAGGAGTTTAATCTGATCGATAGGCGTGAGTTGGCACCACTTCAGGAATTAATTGAGAAGCTGGGATCTAAAGACAGATAAATGTTTCTTGTAGAACACAGTTATGCTTTTCCTCTATCTACTGCTAGTACTCTCTCATTGCTGTCTGGTATGGACTTAGTGATACTGACTACAAGAAACCAGGATCAAAAGATCCATTGTGTCTGCAGAGAAAATTGTCCCAAGGGTAGGTTGGCCAGATAGCTTCAAAACAATCCAACGACACAGCTAAATCAGAGGTGCTGTGTGGCCACCCTGTTGCTGTTATCGTCCTTCTTTTTTAACCTCATGACTAACCTGCAGTTTGTTGCTGAACTCTGTTCAAGAAAATGAGTTTTTTTCTATGTGACAACATAATGGACATTAAGGATTTTCAGCAGCAACTTACTAGTGAGTTTCTAGAACAAATATCTTAACACAGATGAGTTTGCTTTGTTTTACAAATCAGGGTGTTCTGTTTCTAAATCCCAACATTTAGAGTTTCTGTTTTACTTTGGGTAGCCTTTGGTTCACATTTGTATTCTGATGTTTTCTGAGCAAGAGTGTGTTTTTTAGCCAGGCGTGATGGTCCATGCATGTTACCTGACACTGTGGAGGCAGAGGTGGGAGGACCTCACATTTAAGGCTGGCTTGGGCTACATTGTGAAACTGTTGCTAAAACAAAAGTTTGTTTTGCAAAATTCACAAGGCATAAATCACAGGCATATGTGGACTAAAGATTAACCAAAGTTATTTTAAATGACCTTACTTTTTAAACTTGTTTGGGATTGTCTTCATGTCTGATTAGATGAGGAGAGTGCATGGCTTCTGACAGCACCTTGCAGGTTCTCACTTGAGACTCTTCACTCAGATTAACTTCATATTAGCTTGGGGCAGAGATCAAGAAAACTTGCAAACTCTGTGACACACTTGGGCCTTAAAGCCACTGTTTTCATTGATGTTTCCTTGCAGTTCTTGAGGGACAGTAGAAAAAGTATTCTGAGTACTTGATTATTTCCTAAATGATTCCATGTTTTTGCAATTTGAAACTTATATTTCTGTGTAGAATTACACAGACTTCATGTCAATAAGGACAAAGGTCAAAACCACAGAATAGCTTGCAGGGGTGTGTGACAGCAGATCTCCCTGGGCCTGTTAGAGCTGGAGACCCAGCAAAGAGAGTGCGTTGATAACTTGGCTTCCTTCTGTTACTGTGCACAGGCTGCAGTGAACTCTAGAACTTCTATCCTACTTGTCTTTGTATCAAAACTTGAATTTTTTCCTCATCCTGTCGTGATAAAAGACTCCTCTACTGGGGAAGTGCCTGCTTTTCATGTGGTCCTCAGATCTAGTCAGTTCTGGCTGCTTCCTCAGATGTACATGAAATCCCAGGAATTCTGGACACTTGCCCAACAGGCAGAGCTGGAGTTTATCAGTGTTGTGTGTCAGAGCTGAGACTTACACAGTGCTCATTGACCTCCTTTATGGCTTTATAAAAGTTAGAGTTGATGAGGTTTTTTTTTTTATTTATTTTGATTCCACTAGACTGTGCTGGAAAGTATTGCTTAGAAACTCCAGTTTTAATAACTCACTTTCAGTATGTTCTTAAGTATGTTCAGAATTTCAAAGGAACTGTTTTGTCTTTATTTTGGGTGAAATCACATATCACTGTTAGAGGAATTCAAGTTGGGATAATGATTTAGGGAAAAAAGGACAGCTTGGAAACACCTCACAACCCAGGTGTATGCAGAAGTCCAGATGTCAGTTCTGCAAGTGTCATCTGCAGACAGGAAGCAGGCTTCTAGATGATACCAAGAATGCATCACCTCTCAACCCAGACTCCATTTACTTTGATTTGCTTTAGTCTCTAAGAAATGAAATTCTCTTTCTCAACCAGGGCCCAGTCATTTTTATGAATTCTCACACCCTCAAATCAAAGGGTTCTCTTTTCTCTGCGTGTATTTCAGGGATAGAAATGCTCTCTCCATGACTGAACTCCAGATGGATAGATGCTAAGATATGGAGGAGGCAGCTCATTAGTGGAATATAAAGCAAAGCCTTGTTGGTGAAAAAGAGTGTCTTCATTATTTGTTGTGTCCCCCTCCGCTCTTTTTTCCTTCTGTCTTTTAAGATGAAAACAGTGCTAGACTCCCAGACCAACCTGCCTTAATCAGCAGTGTACACACATTGCGCAGTTGCTCACTCTGAGGCAAGAGCATGGGAGGAGGATGTCATTCTGCCTTTGGCTAGAGGGCCGAATTATAACATCTGAAGAAATCAGTCTGTTCTGGGTTTATCTGCCTACTCTACAGCTCTCCTGCTCCCCTCAGCCGGAGTCAGCTGTCCTGTCTGGTTCTGCTCCCTGGAAGTACTGCAGTGGCTTCCAGCTGCCTGGAGATTTCTGCCTCAGCCCTATGCTGCTTAAACTTCTAGGACTTTGAAAAACTTGGACAGTGGGGGCTGGAAAAGATGGCACATTGTGTAAAGATTGGCTGTTCTTCCAAAGGACCTGGGTTCAATTCCCAGCACCCATATGGTGGCTCACAAGTGTTTGTAACTCAGTTCCAGTGGATCCAACTCCCTCACACAAACATGCATACAGGACAAACACCAATGCACATTAAATTAAAAACAAAAAGCAAAAAAACCTTGGCAAATGATAGACAGATTTATAAAAAATAGTCATACTTCCTGTGGTCCATTTTTTTTGTGTTAACAGCTACTATACTGTTACTTTGCTGACTGAGTAAAGTGACTTACCAGCAGCCAGTTAGCCAGGGGTTCTCTTATCTGTAGGTTCTTGGCCTGCGGAGCTCTAGTTCACGCATCTGCTCACTGGAGAACTGCAGGTTTGCTCTCCATGGCTTGTAGCAAAGGCACAGGCACAGTCCTGGTGGGAGATTTCCTGTTTGCACTCTTGGCTTCTCTCTGAGCCCCAAGATCATACTAGACATAGCTTCTAAGACATGATGTCATTACCTCAGGCGCATAAACAAATCAGGACCTAAGAGAAGGGTGTAGGTTCAACAAGTATGTCCAGTCATGGTGCCAGGACTCCTCTGCTCTTTGTGGGAGCCATCCCCAGGCAGTATGGAGACCTGCTCAGTGCCAGCCTGGGCATGAGCTGTGAGCACCTTTAGCAGTCATGTCCTTTCCTCCTGAGGTCAGTGAGAGTTCTGACAAAGAAGGAAATGGTAGTCTTTTGGTCTTCCTGATTTTACATTCAGTTTTGATGTAGGGCTTTGTTGGGCTTTGTAGCACATGTGGCAGCAGTAATTTTACTGAAGCAACTGCATTGAAATTCACATGGGTTTTCAAATCGGAACGTATCAAATAAGTATTCTGTAAAGCCATGCCGGATGGCCAGCATGCTATGGGCTGGTTATAGAATAGCATTCTGTGTTGGTCTGCATCAAAAATACTGTGCATAAGGTAGTCTTGGTTACTATCTAAAATAACTTAAAATATTCCTCACATAAAAAATTTATGTTGTATTTTGAAAGCATTTAGGGCTTTATCTATTTTTCTAAGTCGTTAACTGTACTTTTTAAAAAAGTATTTTGTATCTACTTTTGTAACTCCATCAGAATAAACTATATTGAAAGCAAAAATGGCTTTAAAGTGTGTTAACATGATTTGTTTAAATGTGGAAATGAGATCTGTGTGGGTTCTGTAGATTTTGATTACAGTTTAAATTTGGAGGGTTGTCTTTGCATACCATTTATTATCTACTTTCTTGAAGCTTAGGAAGAAGTTCCTAAATGAACCAAATATAATACCAGAGACTATTCCAAAGAACAAATCCCTCTTAGTGAGACCCAACCCAGACAGTCTCAATCCTGGCATGCTTATGGGACTCCAGATCTTACAGTTCTTGGGTACAGATAGAGACTGGAATCACTAATTTTCTTACCTGGAAGTCAAGTACTCCTGTACCCTTAAAACCTCCCCAGCCAACACACTCACTTAGTATTATTTAGAACAGTTACTAACAAGCTCAGTGTACTAATCAGCGTTTTTGTTGTTGTTTTAAGATTTATTTATTTATTATATGTGAGTACACTGTAGCTGTCTTCAGATACTCCAGAAGAGGTCGTCAGATTTCATTAGGGAAGGTGGTGAGCCACCCTGTGGTTTCTGGCATTTGAACTCAGGACCTTCCGGAAGAGCTATCAGTGCTCCTAACTGCTGAGCCATCTCTCCAGCCCCCATCAGAGTTCTTTAAAACAGTAGGTCTCCACATCTTTGGGGGGTTGAGTGACCCTTTCACACACAGGGTTCGCCTAAAACCGTCAGAAGACATTTATATTGCAATTCATAACAGCAAAATTACAGTTACGATTCTCTCTGTAGTCCTGGCTGTCCTGGAACTCACTCTAGACCAGGCTAGCCTCGAACTCAGAAATCCACCTGCCACTGCCTTCCAATTGCTGGGAGGCACTGCCGGACCAAAAATAATTTTATGGTTGAGGGTCACCACAATGTGAGGTCACAGCATTAAAGTTGAGAACCACTGCTCTACAGGAACAGAACTGATAAAATGAACATATATCGGATTACTAGAATGGCTTACAGGCTGTGATCCGGTTTGTCCAATAGTGGTTGTCTACCAAGAGAAGTTCCAAGGATCCAGTAGTTGTTCAGTTCCCAAGGCAGGATATCTCAGCTAGTCTTCAGTGTACACCGGAATCCCAGAGGAGTAGGCTCTACTGTCAGTGAAGGAATGGACTTGCCAGCAAGCAAGAGTAAGCAGGCCAAGCAAGAACAAGCTTCCTTCTTCCATGGTTGCCAGCAGAAGGTGTAGACCAGATTAAAGGTGGGACTTTTCACCTCAAAGATGCAGATTAAAGGTCTGTCTGGTCTTCTCACCTCAAAAGATCCAGATTAAACATGAGACTTTCCACCTCAACTGACATAAGAAAAAAAATCTCTCACAGGTGTACCTAGTTGATTGGGTTTTAATTGACTACAGATGTAGTCAGGAGCCAACCAAGAAAAACTACAGGTGCATTTTAGGTCTTTTTTTGAAGATCAATGCTACTGTAGTTAGTTTGGGCTATTTTGAGTATAGTTGGACACTTGCTGAGTGATCAGATGTGCTTAATACTCATTTTGTGTAAGATAAGGTAAACCGTCAGTCAGCATCATACAATTATGGGCATGGTCTTGCTTTGCAGCCCAGATTAGCCCAAGACTTGAAATCCTGCACTATGGCTTCCCAAGTGCTATGTGCCTATCTTGTTTGACTTTATGTTTTGTTCCAATAGGCCTGAAAGTGTTCACAAGGCCGATAACATGACTCAGTAGGTCAAGGTGTTTGCTGCCAAGCCTGGCAACTTGAGTATTCATCTCTGGAACCTTCATGGTGGATGGAGAGAACCAACTCCTGAAAGTTGTTCTCTCAACCTCCACATGTGTGCTATGGCATGTCACTCACATAATTAGATAAATTTAATAATTTAAAATTATGTGTAACCTTATAAAAATTTAAGTGATCACCAAAATGTATATCAGTATCTAATGGCTTTGGAAGCTGTTTGAAACTTTGGAAGAGTAGACACTCTTATTCCTGCTTCTTTCCCTTGCCTCTTGCCCCTTTGTTCTCCCCCTCTCCCCATCTCCTTCCCCTCTCTCTCCATGTGGTCATGGCCATCCCCTACTTTTCTACTCTCTCCTTTTCTCTGCCTTTCTCAGCCTCTGCTGCCCTCTTAACTCCCCTCCCATGCCCTAAATGAACTCTATTCTATACTTTAAAAAAAGAAGGAGGAGGAGGAGGAGGAGGAGGAGGAGGAGG
>JADRCD010194272.1:0-33007 GCA_019843815.1 Montemys delectorum | reverse complement strand
TGTATCTGGTTTGATGTGGAGGTCCCTGATCCACTTGGACTTGAGCTTTGTACAAGGCGAAAGGAATGGGTCGATTTGCATTTTTCTACATGTTGACCGCCAGTTGAGCCAGCACCATCTGTTGAAAATGCTGTCTTTTTTCCACTGTATGGTTTTAGCTCCTTTGTCAAAGATCAAGTGACCATAGGTGCATGGGTTCATTTCTGGGTCTTCAATTCTGTTCCATTGATCTACCTGCCTGTCACTGTACCAATACCATGCAGTTTTTATCACAATTGCTCTGTAGTACAGCTTAAGGTCCGGGATTGTGATTCCACCAGAGGTTTCTTTATTGTTGAGAATAGTTTTGGCTATCCTGGGTCTTTTGTTATTCCAGATGAATTTGCAGATTGCTCTTTCTAAGTCTGAGAAGAATTGAGTTGGAATTTTGATGGGGATTGCATTGAATCTGTAGATTGCCTTCGGTAAGATGGCCATTTTTACTATATTAATCCTGCCAATCCATGAGCATGGGAGATCTTTCCATCTTCTGAGATCTTCGAATTCCTTCTTCAGAGACTTGAAGTTCTTGTCAAACAGATCTTTTACTTGCTTAGTTAGAGTTACACTGAAACCACACAAAGACCTAACAAAGAAAGAAAATTTCAGACCAATTTCCCTTATGAATATCGATGCAAAAATACTCAACAAAATTCTTGCAAACAGAATCAAAGAACACATCAAAATGATCATTCACCATGATCAAGTAGGCTTCATCCCAGGGATGCAGGGATGGTTCAATATACGGAAATCCATCAACGTAATTCACTACATAAACAAACTCAAAGAAAAAAACCATATGATCATCTCACTAGATGATGAGAAAGCATTTGACAAAATCCAACATCCCTTCATGATTAAAGTCTTGGAAAGATCAGGAATTCAAGGCACATACTTAAACATAGTAAAAGCAATATACAGGAAACCAGTAGCCAACATCAAACTAAATGGAGAGAAACTTGAAGCAATCCCACTAAAATCAGGGACTAGACAAGGCTGCCCACTCTCTCCCTACCTATTCAATATTGTACTTGAAGTTCTAGCCAGAGCAATTAGGCAACAAAAGGAGATCAAAGGGATACAAATTGGAAAGGAAGAAGTCAAATTATCACTATTTGCTGATGATATGATAGTATACTTAAGTTACCCCAAAAATTCCACCAGAGAGCTCTTAAAATATGTTTTTATTAGATATTTTCTTTATTTACATGTAAATTTTCCCTTTCTCAGGTTCCCTTCCAAAAAACAATAAGTGACCTTTTAATAAGTACTTTTTCAAAACAAAACAGAATTTTAAACAGCTGATTCACAGTTGATTTGTAGACATCTGCATGAGAAGATTCCTGTGACCCTGATCCTCAATAGGCAGGGAATTTTCAGATTTCATTTCTTTATAAGGCCCAACAAATGCACTCTTGTTCTGCAGAATATTAAATCAGAAAGACTAACTGAGGCTTATCTGCTTCACAGGTGGCCATTTATATACCTTCTTAGGTTATAGACAAGTGATGTCACACACTGAAAAATGATATCACTGAAATTTTGCATGAGGAGTAGATATTAGTTGCTTTAGAAGAAAAAATCAATATGCTTGAAATTAATGTCTCATAGTTGTTTCCAGAATTATTTAAAGTTATATCAATCTTATCTATGGAATAAATTCCACAGTGTGGGAGTCAGGTATGGTGATTTGTCATTTTAGTCCCTGAACTCCTGGAGGCATGTGATTCCCATGTGGCCAAGGCCAATTTGAACTACATAGTGAATTCCTGGCCAGTCTGACCTATATAGGTACTTTAGAGTTTTACTGCTGGGAACAGACACCATGATCAAGGTAGCTCTTATAAGGACAACATTTAATTGGGGCTGGCTTACAGATTCAGAGGTTCAGTTCACTATCATCACAGTAGGAATATGATAGTGTCCAGGTAGGCATAGTGCAGGAGCTGAAGGGTCTATCTATTTATCTGAATGCGTCTGGGAGAAGACTGTCTTCCAGGCAGCTAGACAAGGGTGTTAAAGCCCATGCCCCAGTGACACACCTACTCCAAGACCACACCTCTGGAGAGTGCCACTCCCTAGGCCAAGCATATACAAAGCATCATAATAGGCAGATCCTGTGTCAAGAGAGAGAATGAGAGTGAGAGGAAAAGAAAAAAAGCAGAGAAGAGAAGAGGAGAGGAGAGGAGAGGAGAGGAGAGGAGGAGGAGGAGGAGGAGGAGGAGGAGGAGGAGGAGGAGGAGGAGGGAGGGAGGGAGAGAGAGAGAGAGGGAGAGAGAGAGATTGGTGAGAATTCCTTGTTTCTAGGTTTATAAGTATCCATAAAAGTTTGGGCATAGCCATTTAAAAATGTAAAAAAGTCAAATAACCCTATGAAAAATAGAGTACAGAGCTAATCAAAGAATTTTCAACTGAGAAATATCAAGTGGCTGAGAAGCACCTAAAGAAATGCTCAACATCCTTAGTCATAAGGAAAATGCAAATTAATACAACTCGGAGAATCCACCTCATACCAGTCAGAATGGCTAAGATCAAAAACTCAGGTGGTAGCAGATGCTGGTGAGGTTGTGGAGAAAGAAGAACACTCCTTCATTGCTGGTGGGATTGCAAGCTGGTACAACCACTCTGGAAATCAGTTTGGTGGTTCCTCAGGAAATTGGACATAGTACTATCAGAGGACTCAGCTATGCCACTCCTGAGCATATACCCAGAAGATGCTCCAACATGTAATAAGGACACAAGTTCTACTATGTTCATAGCAGCCTTATTTTTAATAGCCAGAAGCTGTAAAGAACCCAGATGTCCTTCAACAGTGGAATGGATACAGAAAATGTGGTACATTTACACAATTGAGTACTACTCAGCTATTAAAGATAATGAATTCATGAAATACTTAGACAAATGGATGGAACTAGAAAATATCATCCTGAGTGAGGAAACTCAGTCACAAAAGAACACACATGGTATGCACTCACTAATAAGTGGATATTAGCCCTAAAGCTCGGAATACCTAAGATACAATTCATAGACCATATGAAGCTCAAGAAGAAGGAAGACTAAAGTGTGGATGCTTAAGTACTTTTTAGAAGAGGGAACCAAATGCTCATGGGAGGAATTACAGAGATAAATTGTGGGGCAGAGACTGAAGGAAAAGCCATCCAGAGACTGCCCCACTTAAGGATCTGTCCCATATACAGTAACCAAATCCAGACACTATAGAGGATGCCAAGAAATGTATGCTGGCAGGAGCCTGATAGAGCTGTCTCCTGAGAGGCTCTGCCAGAGCCTGACAAATACTGAGGTGGATGCTCACAGCTAAACATTGGACTAAACACCAGGACCCCAATGGAGGATTTAGAGAAAGGACTAGAGGAGCTCAAGGGGTTTATAAGCCCATAGGAAGAACAGCAATGTCAACCAACCAGAGCCCACAGAGCTCCCAGGGACTAAGCCACCAACCAGAGCAACCCATGGCTCAAGCCACATATGTAGCAGAGGATGGCCTGATTGGGAATCAATGGGAAGAAAGACCCTTGGTCCTATGAAGGCTCGTTGCCCCAGTGTCAGTGAATGCCAGGGTGGGGAGGCAGGAGTGGGTAGATAGGTGGGGAAATACCCACATAGAAGCAGGGAGTGGTGGAATGGGATAGGGCGTTTCTGGAGGGGAAACCGAGAAAAGGGATAACATTTGAAATGGAAAAAGAATATCCAATAAAAGAAAAAACAAACAAACAAAAAACAAGAAAAAAAAAGAAAATTAAAATAAATGATTATTAGTATTCATTTTACATCAGCTGTGTGTCAATTAAAATCAGTTACTTTGTTATGACTTTACTTGAATTATAAAGTGTTATAAATTTATATTCAATATTTATATCTACATTATGAAATTAACTTTATACAATAATAAGTTTCTTCTTACTTCATCTGTTACACTCTCCTTTTCATTAAGGTTCTTTCAATTTTAAATTTATGTTACTTGTAATATTTAAACCTGTTATAATATATTTAATAATCAAACATTTAATTATAAAAGAACTCTAGGAATAATATTTTTCTTTAGCCTATAATGGATTTCATTTATTCTGGCTAACAAAATTTTCAAGTTTTCATGAGTTTAAGTTTTTTCTCCTAAATTGGAATTCAGAGTAATTTTTGATCATCACAAATTAGTTATTATTTAAGCATTGATACCTTAATATTTCACCATTTATTTTTAAGTTATTACAACATTTGTAATTTTTCCAGATTAATTTATTTTTATTTAAATTGTCTTGTAGACTAACATATAAGTATTTTAAAATAATGACAAATGTATACTGAAAAATAAATACTTAATTAGAAAGATAATTTAAAGTTTGAATATTCGGAAATATATATTCAGATACTTCATCAGTCTAACACTAAGAGAAGCCATCAAAATATTCTATCTGTATAGGCTTTTAGAAATTAGTTAGCTTTATTCCAAAGAGCATTTATGTTAACTGGATCTACTGACACATTTCTTTAATTTTGGTACTTGAGCAACAGAAGCAGGTGAGTTCAAGGCCAGCCTGGTATCCATGTGAATTTCCAGGTTGCCAACATTTTTAGACATTGTCTCAAAAACAAACAAATAATACTGTTATGTTTCAATGCTCAGGCAATTAGTCTTTATACTTTCATGAGCTTATAATTTCAAATTCAATCATATTCATTATTCAAACAAATGTACTTCATGTTCTGTTCAAATATGTTTTGAGATTTATTGACAAACATTAGGTACTTTTCTTTAAAATTCATTTTTGATGTGTTTTTTTATTTAAAATTTTTTACTATAATTGGGATTTATCTTATGACTGAGTTTTACAGAGACAGAAACTCTCAATGGAAATGCCAACACATTGGATAGTTCATCACCCTGTTGTGAAATGAAGCAGTGATAAAAATAATAGTTTAATTTGACCTGACAATAGATGAAAGCCAATGATGGATATTATGTAAAAAATACAGAGCTTGTCAGTGTGTGAATAGGAACAAGAATATTCCTCTCTTTAGTCACTGCACAGTTCATAACAGTGTATCCCATGTATAGTTAAAAGATATGTACATAACCTAGAATGTGCGTGACAGGACCCTATCTGTGAATAACCAGAATCACAGTAATGTTTGATCAGTGAACAAGCACAGATGATTTTTAATGGAAAGCTGCTATGCATTTAACATTTACTATTAAAAATGTGTTTAAACAAAATGAACTATTTTATTCTAAAAAGAAATATTATTAATTTGTTGCATTCAGAATTGCTGAATCTTATGAAGCATAGAACTCTGATCTCATTTTACACCTTACCTAACCTTATGATACTAAACTTATATAGCCAGATTCTAACCTCTGAGATTCTTAGGCTTGTCTTCCTAAAGAATGAATGATGGCCACATGTTCTTGAGCATCCAGATCATGAAATATCTTATCATTCTATATGATCTAGTCTCACCACAAACAATTTTGATGTTGTAGTTGTTTGAAAATGCTTGGCACATTGGAAGTGGCACAATTAGGAGATATGGCCTTGTTGGAACAGGTGTAGGCTTGTAGGAGGAAGTGTGTCACTGTGAAGACAGGCTTTGGTATCTCCTAGTGTTCAAGCTCCACCCAATGTGGATGCCTTCAGACCCAGATGTGGAACTACTAGCTCCTTCAGTACCTAGTCTTCCTACGTGATGCTATGGTTCCTGCCATGATGATAATGGACTGAACCTCTGAAACTGTCATCCACTCCCAATTAAATGTTTGCTTTTGTAAGAGTTGCCTCAGTCATCATGTCTTTTCACAGCAATAGAAACCCTAATTAAGACAGAAATCTAGGGCTCTGTCAGAGAATTACTGAATAGAATATCTTTTGCATCCATTTGTTTACATTTAAATAGGATGGAATTGGAGCTCAAGAGAAGACTCAGAGCAAGTATCTGGCGTCATAAAGAACTCATGCTTAACTCGAAACATCTACGTAAGACAGCTCATAATTTCCTGTATGTTCAGTTCCAGGAGATACTTTGTTCTCTTCTGACCTCTGTCATAATCTGCACTCACATGTGCATGCATGCACACACACCCATACACACACAAGCACACACAAACAAAAATATTTATAAAGATGCTATTGGACATTAAGACTACTTAAAATTATCACTTATGTTGATTTCTGTCTGTAGATATTACGCCAAAATGTTTATATTAAAAACTATTGTTGCAAAGACTCCTTCCAACAACAGAAAGGAAAAATTAATAACCTGATGAATTCTTGTCTGAATGCAATGATACCTATCTTGTAATAATTTGATTAATAGTTTGTCAGGTTTGCAGTGGGACAAAGGAGATATAGAAACTGAGGTGCCTACTGTTACTATGTTGACAGGCTAGCAATATGTGGACTGATCCTATCCCTCTGATTTTGCACAGGGGAAGCACTCAGTCTGGTAGACAGTCATGAGAAATTAATCACTATCTAGTGAGAGATGGTTACCACTTCAAGACATACCTCCTTGCAAGCCAAGGCATATCTATTTGTGAAAGCAAATATTTAGCTAATGTACCTGTTATCCTCATAGCCACCCATTTTAAGTAATTAGAATTTGTCCCACATCATAATTTCAAGTCTATATATCAACTATTTTTATTTGTAAGGTGACCACAGTCTCTCATAAGTTTGATATCTAAATAAAAATAAGCAATTTTCATTTCTTACAAGTAATAGAATGTCTTCCCTTCAAACATATTTTTTTGCTAAGTGAAATAACTTGAACAACTCCCCTGCACAGTTACCATTGTGTTTAATTGTATTCATCATATTCCACAGTTCTGCAGAATCCCCTGGAGTAACACTAAGGACTCTGTATTAATCATTAAAGAGAACCAAGAAATAGCTATCTCTCCAAACTAATCACAATAGCATGAGGAACAATACCCTGAAGATCATTCTCTAAAAAGTAATTAAAAATGAAATTTCATGCTCTACAGGCTTGCTATATGATGACTGATTTTTATTTAAAATAAATAAGTAAAACAAAAATGAAAACTAGGAAGCAGTTTTCTCATAGTCTAAACCCAGAACTTCTTTAAATCCTTCAAAATAATAATAATATGATGATATACTGTATTGACTTAATCCCTGGGCAAGCCCTGCTCCCAAATATAAAACCTAAGCATTTAATAAAGTGCAAGTGTATGGTTTTATCTTTAACACAGAAAAAAATCTAAGCAAAGAGAAAATCATTTGCTTATGAATCATCAGCTACACACAGCCATATCTGGTACATTTGTAGTTTATCTGTGAATTGGCAGGTAACTTCTGGAAATACTCCCTGATCCTGCCTGTGTATTCTTAGAAACTGTAAGCTAGTCTAGTCTAATGTCCTGATGTGTCACAGACATGGAATCTATTTAATGTATCAGCAACTGATATTCTTCTTTGGGTCTACAATGAAATATTTATCAGAATTGGTTTGAGATATCCTTATTATCTTAGTAAACATTTAAATCAAACTATTACTTTTAGAACAAGTGCTCCATTTGTTTACCATTCTATATGGATCACATCTGGGAACAGTTTTCTCATGAAACCTTATGAGACCAATGTTAATAATATGAGTCCCCATTTTTACAGTAGATTCTGAAGAATAGTCTGACTATGAATGATAGGGCAGTGGGTTGGGTCTTTAAGTTTCTTTCTACTGAAATGTGTGCTTCTTAGACATGCACTTGTGAATATCTAGCTAACTGATGATGGTGAAATTTATGTAGACTCACAATAAACTCACTTTTTCCAAGAGTCTTATCAGAGTGTAATTCTTGTTGCACTATACAATTCCCAACAATGAATAATACTCCTTCAGAGGTTAGGCGCTTGAGGATGTACAGTAGACAATCTGTTTATTCAGCTCACATGATAGCACTCTAAAGAGGCCTTTTCTTACTGACCCACTCTTCTTAGCCTACTACCTATTAAAATTGCTTTTTGATGAGATAATTAAATGATTTGTTGGAATTATCTTGTCCAATGCATGTGTATGTTTACTCACACGTCTTTGGTGGCTTTCTGCTTTCTTAAGCTGTTGAACAGCTCAATTCTTAGGATACTATGGTGACCCAAAGCAGAGTCATCTCTGTACAGCAGCCATACCATGTCCTATTTCTTCATAAATCATGTAGTTAGAAGGCACCTCATTAAATTAGCAATTCTGATAATAATAAATTGATAATTGATTATTTTAAATTATCATTTATATATAATTGATAGTCATTATAGATAATTGATAAATTCAAATAAAATTAAATTGACAATTTCTTTGTATTGTGATAACTATTTGTATGTATCTGTTTGCTTAGTGAAAATGGCAATCTCAAGGTTGCATACAGAATTACATTTGCATAGCATTCTTAGCAAAGCAAATTTTAGAACAGAGGTTTAAGTATAAGAGTAGAAAATTAATACATGTAATTTTAAGGTAGCATTAAAATAAATAAAGAGCTCTTTTTTAATATTTTTGAAGAAACTGCTCATAGCTTTCACAAATAGCTGAGAGATGATCACAGAGCTAAATGCAAAATGGTCAGCTATGAAAATCCAAAAAGGCAGCAAAGTAGAATAATCAAAGTAATATTGTATTTGATATTTTTTAGATACAAAAACAAAAACATGATATCTAAAGGCAAAATTTGTTGTTAGATTTCAATAAATAAGAGAACAATTTTGTAAAAATAAAAATTACTAACCTTATATACAGGTTGAAAATATTTTCATGAAACATATCTGAGAAATGACTAGTACCAAAAATAAAAGACAATCATATTAAATAATATGAAATCTCAAAGCCACCTTCAAGTGAAAAACTAGCCTAGTAAACGCTTCATCAGTGTCAATTACACACACACAAAATATAGCCCTTCATTTCAGTTGTCATTAGTGAGGCTTAAGTGTAGACAATGATAAAAGGCCAACGTCTCATACTGAAGCACTCAAAATATAGAAACCATAAAGTGCTGGCAAGAATGGGTATTACCAAGTTCTGTTCCTTGCTGGGAAGAGAATTCACAATGCTTCAGAGTCTTTGGAAGACTACTGAGCAGTATCCTACATGAAAAAATAAGCATATGTTTATTTTGCTGTTTACCCAAAGGAATTAAAATATTTTGTCCACACTAAAATCGGTGCATTGACAAAGTTAGTGGCCAACTTATTTAACATGTCAAAATTTATAAGTAATCAAGATGTCACCTAGAAAATAAAAATACAGTCTCAGGCACATCCTGTAGAGAAATGTGATTCAGTGATAAAAGGAAATGTCCTATGAAGCCACAAGAAGAGAAATATAGGGACCTAGGAGCATACTGCTGAGTAGACAAGTTACCATGAATGCTGAAATAAGCTTTATTGTTTCAACTAGTTAGCATTCTAGGAAAAAAAAATGACACAAACTGTGATAAAACGGCTCTTGTGGTTTTGAGTGCATCTTAGTTAAGGTTTTGTTGTTGTGAAAAGACACCATGATTGAGGCATCTCTTATAAAAGAACACATTTAATTTAGGGCTGGCTTAGAGTTTCAGAGGTTTAGTCCATTATAGTCAAGTTAGGAAGCATGACAGCATCCAGGCAGACATGTGGAGCAGAAGGTTCTTCATCTTTACCCTTAGGCAGCAAGCAGAAGTCTGAGTGTGTTTTACACTGGCTATAGCTTGAACTTTTAAGCCCTCAGAGCCTTGCCAGCTCAATGATGCACTTCATCTAACAAGGTCACACCTCCTTCAACAAGGCTACATCTCTGAATAGTGCCACTCCCTATGGTCAAACGTTCAAACATAAATCTATGGGGTGCCAAACCTATTCAAACACACAGACTTTTAGCAAAAAAAAGAAAGTGAGTAGAGCCTAAATGATTTGCTACCAAAGAAACTACTCTGTATGATAGAGTAATGATAAACACATATCATACAGGTCAAAACTCCTCATATGTACAACGATAAATAAACCCCTATAGACTTACAAGCTACTTTGTACCAGGATTTGTTTATCAATTAAGATAAATGTGTGTGTGAGGAGGAGCTTTTCTATACAAATACTACTATTCTAAACCTGAAATACATTAATTTAAAATGGTTTATGAATCACAGTAAACATAGACTAGAAGGACTGGGAAAGTTAGAGGGACACAGGTTAACAAGGGTGGAGGAACAACTGAAGGTGGTGTCTAAAGTGAACTAATATGAGAAAAGTCAGGAACTTGGGGCTCTATTACACTCTCAACCCTGGTTCTGTTTAGCAGACTCCCAGCATAGAACCCCCATCCAAATGGACATTGTTTGCGTTCAAGCTATTACTTTCTTTTTCTCTGTGGCTGGTCTTTTTTTTTTTTTTTTTTTTTGGCATTTGAATATTTGTCAATCCCACTGAACAAGCTCAGGATTATTTGTCTGACCACCAGGACTACACAAACAATTCTTTAGGGTTCTTACCCAGAATTAGAGAAGACCAAATTAAAGGTGGTATAACTAATGGGAACTTGCCTCTAAGGCATGATTTTCTGACACTACTACTCCCCTTTCTGAAAAAAGGAAACCCTGCCACCACCACAACAATGAGTTTGGTCAGAACTCTCACAAGCAGTAAAAAGCACAGGGGTATAGCTCTGCTGAAATATCACACTTGGATCTCATGTGTCTAGATAGTAATTTCTTGAGAAAGATTAGTTCAGGGACCCAGAGTGACTTTATCTGTTTATCTGGAACCCAAATTACTGAAAGCTTGCCTTTTTCTTCCTTAGAGCTCTCAAAAGGAGGTCCATTTGAGGTACATTCTGCTTCAGTGAATTTGTCACCGAAACCCTAACCCAAACCTTGCTACCTTTGGACTCCATATGAGGTATAATATGTGAACTCTAAGAGAGAATGGTGAGAAGATACAAATAGTGTCTCTCTTAAGCTGGACTACCTAGCAGATGAAATCCTTCACATTACAAATCCTTTTTCACACACATATCTCCGGACCAGGTTCATATCTGTTCCTGTTGTGTGTGATAAACTCTTTGTTGGCTTTCAAAAGTCACTGAACTCTGCAGATCCCCAAGATGGTGGGAGAAAGAGGAAACAATAAGTCAAGAGTGCTAATTGAACACCTAAGAATGATACTAGGCAGTAGAAGGCTTGTTTCAACATGCATGGGTTCCTACCTTCCATCCCTAGCATACAACAGAGAGTCCATGGAGACAATAAAGAGAACTGTGGCCTCACACTCATGCTTCACTCATCTCTATGACTGCACCTAGAGTTCATGTGAATTTCCACAGCCCAGAGAAAACTTGAGAAGCAGAGATTCCTGCTTGGAATTAAAGAAAGGATTCTTGGGTACTAAACAAGCAGCTGCCAGCTTGAGGGGAAGCATTACCTGGATTGGGTAAGGTCTGGGAATTATGGCTCCACTGGGTCCTTGATGCTTGCCTTTTTTGCCTGGAATCTGCAAGCTTGTTTTTCTTTAACTGAGATAGGATGTCTTTCCCTCTTTGATGCCTGCTTTTATTTTTGTCCCATTGTACACTGAGGATCACTTTTTTATTTTCTCTTTTCAGTTACTCTGACATAAAGAAGCCAAGAACAAGGAGCATTGCATATTCTTTAGATATAGTAAAATGTGACTTTCCTTATCCAGACGGTCTGACTGATATCTTTTTTTAAGTGGAAAATTTGCTGTAAGAGTTTACTTACTGGCAATTTGAAAATTTAAGGAAAATGGATCTAAAGGGTGTCCAAGGACACATTGGAAATTTAACCCCCGAGGGAACTAGAAACTTTTGTGATGTATATAATTATGAGAACTTAGTTAACTTCCTTGATATATGAGCTATGATATTCAATATTTACTTCAGAGTTTCTTTGTTTATGTTGGTTGTTTTTGTGTTTTAAAGTGGTGGATCTTGCACAGGAAGGAGAAGATTAATGACATAAAATGAAAAATTAATTAAGATTTAACTATATTAAAAAGGTATTCAGGTCACAGAATATTAAAGTGACCTGTCAGTAAGATCAAATAGTTAAAATGGGCTACCCCTTCATCATTGTCACAATTAAGGAAGGAAAAGATTTATGTATTCACTCTCTAGTCAGTAAATGAATAGCTAATCTGATAAGACTTATCACTGTTATTCATAAGAAAAGGAAAGCTCTGGAGAAGAACTCAAAGAATATCTGGAAGATGTTACAAAGTACCTTTATTTCTCTAACAGGTGGGTATTCATCAACATGGTTTCCCTAGGCTATGTCTTTTATCATTGTGATCTCTCCCATCTATAGCCACCTGAAAGGGACATCTAACACTTTAATGCACAGGGGCCTGGTTTAAACATAAACTACAGGATAAAAAAGTGACCTAATGAAAAATATATATTAGAATATGTATCTACTTAATGAGTAAGCCAACAGGTCTTCATACCTATGACATATCCTGACTTGAGTTGAGAGCTAAAGGGATTCATTTTGCTGGGCAAAGCTTAAGAGGTGGTTGTGGTCCCCTTAAACACTACAGAATTTCTGCCAAGTATAATCAATAAAGAAAGTGTTTTCACAGAAGTACCCAAAAACCATAGAGGAGTGTTTTAGATGTAGCAGAACACATGCATTCCTGCAGGGTCAAAAGAACTAGAATTAAGTGTTGAGCTCTGAAGTACCTTGGTCATATCTGAACAAATGTGTTGATGCCTTCTCTGTGTCTCCCCTGACAATACTAAGAGGGAGATTATTATCTAGTTTAACTACATAACCTGTTCTTGATGCTAATTTTCACCTTAGACACCACTCCTGTAGTCTGCCTGTCCTGGTTTCTATGGCTAGTGGTTCTACAGAAGTCAGAAATTACTGTTATTCTAATGACTGAGAGTGTCTTGGTGGATGGCCACTGGTTGTGCTATGGAATAGTTTATCCATATTCTTTAGGACTATTGTGGTGGTCTGAGTGAAATTGTCTTCTGTAGGCTCATAGCAAGTAGCAACATTAGGAACTGTTGGAGTAGGTGTGGTCTTGTTGGTAAAGTATGTCACTCAGGGTAGGCATTGAGGTATCAATTGCTTAAGCCAGTTCCAGTATGGCACTTTCTTCCTGCTGTTCGCTGATCCAGATGTAGAACTCTTGGCTTCCTCTTCAGTACTATGTCTACCTCAATGCTACCATGCTTATGAGCATGATGAAAATGAAGTAAAACTGAACTGTAAGACAGCACCCAATTGTTTTCAATTGTGGTTATAGTGTCTCTTCACAGGAATAGAAAGCCTAAGACAGCAGTTAGTACCAAGAACTGGAATGTTGATGTGATAGCTTAGAAAATGTTTTTGTTTGGAGGACTGTGGACATTGGGACTTAGTATTTAAAAGTAACTGAATGCTTTAAGCAGAATATAATGGGCCACAATAGTAGAAACTTAGAAGGGAGTAGTTCCGAAGGTAATTTAAATTGTGGAGGCCTGGATCAAGAGGTTTCATAGAAGAATTTAGTATGTGGCTTAGGTATTATTCTTGTGATACTTGCTGATGAACATGGCTGGTTTGTACCTTCATCCAAAAAATCTGCCTAAGGTCTAAATTGAATTGTTATGGATTATCAGCTTTAGCTGAGGACATTTTAAACAACATAACATAGGTTATGTTATGGGGCTATTAGTGGTCAATCTGATGCAGACTAGATTGAAAAGAATCAAGCTGAGCAAGGAAAAATACAAAATGTGCAGTTGAAAGAGAGAAGGGAAACCAGAAAGTTTAATAGAGGTAAATTCTGTGTTCAAGGAGATAAAAAAGATTAAAGAAAAACCTGATGCTAAATGGAATAAAGGGCTTGATGACTTTAAGGAAAGACCTCATCCAGCTAAGTAAGCATCCAGGTTATGAAAAGTAGCTAAAATAATGCTTAGTGTCAGGTGTGTTGTCATGTGCCTTTAATCACAGCACTGCAGGGGCAGATGCAGGCAGAATTCAGATTTCAAGGCAAGTTCCAGAACAGCCAAACTTAGTTGGTGAAACGTAATTGAAGGAAAGGACCACATTGCAGGCCCAACAAGCAGCCGAGTTGGCAGCTTCAGCCATGAGGTTATAACTTTAGACTAGAGGATAGAAGAAAGGGGTTATGGAATCTCCCTCCACAGCTAAGGAATGCTGTTGGAGCCTTGTGTGTGTCATGGGTATCTTAGCATGGAGGCCCAGAGAGGACATTATATGGCTTTTATGGAGGTTATGGGGCTGTGAATGGGAAACTTGGATTGCCTTGAATACCTCAAGGTGTTTAAGATGTCAGAATCCTGGGAAATGTGCTGAGAAAAGCACTAACAGGGAGTGGAACCAGCCTGAGAGGAAGAAAACTGAAAAGAGTTAGCGATCTGAAGAATGTTTTGACATCAGACACATAGATTCAGTTTTATTTTATTTTCTAATTACACTCTCTCTTTGAGAAAGGTAATTTATATACTGTGTCAGGAAGCCCCGCTGCTAAGGTTTGACATTACTGAAAAAGCCTGAGCACACCCTGTTTGTCAGTGAGGCTCCCTAGTTTCTATCTAGGAGATCCTGGACCCCACATCCCCTACCTGAGGAAAGTCATGTAGCCCTTAGGGAAATTACAGGTCCAACTTCCATTCCCCTGATAATAACCCCCTTCAGCAAGTACTTGAGATTCCTGGAATGCCTCCCCATGCTAATGAGGTAGCTCAGTACCTTAACCTTCAGCTAATGACATTGCACTATATAAACATCAATCACTCTGAATAAAATTGAGCTGTCTCTCTGAAGCTTATCCAGGTAGTTGTCATTTCTGTTGTAACCCTGAACTTTCTAAAACCCTGTCCTTCAACTCTGATCCCTTTGTTCTTGTGGGCCAGTGATCAATGTCTCCACAGAAAAGGGAGGATCATATTCCTATACCATGATATGTTAGAAGTATATGATCTGCTTTTTGCTTTTGATTCTATAGGGATTTCAGCTAAGAGCTTGCCAGGAATCTCAGAAGAGACTTTTAGCTTTGGATTTTTAAACAGGGCTGAGACTGTTATAGATTATGGAGACTTGTAGGGGGAGGAGCTGATAACTAAAATCTAGTTCTCTGTGTAGCCCTGGCTGTCCTGAAACTCACTCTGTAGACAAGGCTGGCCTCGAACTCAGAGATCCACCTGCCTCTGCCTCCCAAGTGCTGGGATTAAAGGCATGTGCCACCATCGCCCGTCACTAAAAACTTCTTAAAAATGAAATACACATTAATTTTATAATTAAGAAAGTGGGGAAATAGTTTTGAACTCATTAGCACAGAGAAAAACCTTATGAACAGAACACTGATAACATAGGCTCTAAGAGCAACAATTAATAAGATACCACATAAAACTCCAAAGCTTTTGTATGACAAAGACCAATATCATATCATTCAGACAAAGTGGTAAGCTAACAAATGGAAAAGATTTGTAGTAGGTTTGGCCTAATACTGCTTGATTTCTAATGCTAATTTTGATCCCCAAAACTGCTTACATATGAGACACTGAGGGACCCTGCACCTAGTTGGTCCTGATTGGTAAATACAGATGTTGGAAGCCAATGCCTAGGCAGTATATACACAGGTGGGACTTGATGATTCCTGGAATCTTGAGACCAGTAGGAGGAGAGAAGGAGGAGACATCAGCCATGCTAGGGGAGTTTGGAGGAAGGAGATACCATGCAGGATAGAGAGACATGGCCATCATTTGAAGGAATAGAAGAATGCAGCCCATGACAAACAAGATTGAATACAGAATTTAGTAAGCAACAACCCAGGATTATCAATGGGAGGTGAATTTACCTCATGGAGGTTAGACAGTGACCCAGCTATTGTACTGATTAAGGTATATTAAAATATAAAGTCCGTGTCTGTGTCTTTCATTTCAGAACATAAACCATTGATGTGTATAGCAAACTCACCAAAGGGATTTAATAAACATTAATTCAACAAAGATTTTTACTGACTAAACATTCAATAGAAGGTTAATATCTGAAATATAGTTAAAAAAAAACCTAATTGCTATAGGCCAAGAAAAGAAATAACACAATTAAAAATGGAAAACAGATCTAAACAAATAGTTCTTAAAAGGGGAAACTCAAATGGCTGAAAAACACTTACATATTTATCATCCATAGATATTAGGGGAATGCAAATCAAAACTACTTTGATATTTCATACTATTTCAGTCAGAATGGCCATGATCAATAAAGCAGATGACAATTCATGTTGGTAAGAATGTTGGGTATTGGGAACACTCATTTATTGGTATTGAGAGTAAAAATTTGTATAGCTACTTTGGGAATCAGTAGTTCCTCAGGAAGCTAGGAGAACAACTACCTCAAGATCTAGATATATAAATAGGAAAAGACTTTCTTATATATTCCCAAAGGATACAACATCCTACTATAGAGATGTTTGCTCAACCATGTTTATTACTGATCCATTCATAATAGCCAGAAATTGAAATAGCCTAGTTGTCCATCATAGGATGAATGGATTAAAACAAAAATGTGGTGCACTTACACAATGGGATTTATACAGGTGTTTGGTAATTTTTTTAAATGAGGTAGAAAACAATCTTTGTGTGTGAAGACCAGGACCCAGACCCCAAATTATAAATATGGTATATATATTCACTTATAATAGATGCTAGCTGATAAGTCTTTAAAAAGCAGGTTAAGAGCTATATAACAACAGATTTAGTTATAAAGGAAGGAGTGAGAGAGAAGGAAGGAACTCTCTAGAATGGGGAAACAGGATGGATGGACAAGGAAATGGGTACATTCTAGAATGAGAATTTCAATAGGTAGGGGAAGGAAAAGTAGAGGTTAAGGAATCGAATACAAGGTCACAGTGAAGATAAAGTTAAGGGCCATGGCAGTCATATGGAAACCTAATACAGAAGCAAGTTTTCAAAATATATACTTAAGTGAAAGAAAAATAATGAGATTAGCACATAAGTGGGGGAGACAAGGCATCAAATAGATATTTATTGCTACCAGTGCTGGGAATGGGTTACATTAAACTTAGTTGTTAGCCAAAGGGCTCCACGAAAATGATGGTAAGATTCCTGAAGACAACACCTACATAATTCACTGGACATACAGAAGTCTATGTGGTGTCTACTGAAAGATACTCTCCATGCTGCAGAGGAAAAGTGAACATAAACCCAGGTATAAACTCTTATTTGCAATGATGACCTATCTACAAGATGGCTAGTACAATAGTGGCATATTGTTAAATTAAAGTTTAACTCCATGAACTAGAGCCTATGTCTGATATTGGTCAAGTGAACAAAGATCTGAGACCAGATAAGTCATAGAGCTAGACTAAAATAAAATACTACCATTACACTAAAGGAACACAGCAACATTATACTATATTCACAGATATGTGGTATAGCAGTTTTCAGAGGTGAAGCCTCTGAAATGTGAATGGATCATAAAAATTCTACAATTGTCACTGCATTAATCTAACAATGGATTCAGAGCTGAATGTACTACTTGGAGATAGATGTGGAAACTGGAGAAAGTATGATATATTTGAAAATAGAATCATTTAGAACATGTTCATAGAAGATAGAACTCTTTGCTTCCTCTTGTCTTGAGTCCTAAGGGAAAATCAAATATTACTATTCTGCTAGAGGAAGGTATCAATCAAATTACCCACAGTGGCATTCTACTATACTCATAGATAAGTGTCTTGCTCAGCCATTATCAGAGAGGCTTCATCCTGAAGTAGATGGAAACAAATATAGACATGCATAGCTAGACAATGCGTAGAGAGTGAGAGAACTCAAAAGTCCTACATGGTATTTCTTCACCAAATTCCGCCCCTAAGTGATAAGAGAGTTCTATGGATGAGAAGTAGAAGTATAATAAGAGCCAGTGAAGATTTTGGATAGCAGCAGGACTAATTGGGCATATGAACTTCCAGACTGTGGCAGCATGTACAAGGTCTGCACACACGTCTGTACCATATTGGATCTCAGCACGCAGTGGCAATATGTAAATAAGCCTCATCCCTAACTCAGAAATTATCTCCAATTGATAACTGCTCATAAAGGAATTTCTACTATAGAGTCTCACTGGGTATACAAACCATATTTAAGAGGATGCTTCAGGTTCATAAACCCCATACCCAGCAGTAGATGGCCAACAACAACAAAAAACCTTAATAATATTTTGTTTCTTTTTTTAAATGACTTTTAATGCTTTAGCTAGGATTCTTTTATAGTTACAGGTCTTTTATTTATATATTACAGCTTCCATTTTTGGATTTATGGAATTTCTGTGTGCAAAAGTATCTTGTAAATATATATGTGGTTTTGGTGCTTCTCCTTTGAGTCTCATTTTGTTTGTTTGGTTGGTTGTTTTCCACTATTCTTGTTTTTATTTTGTCATTATTCTTATTCTTATTTTTAGTAGCATCTAGATGCCTGTGGTATGCATGTGTGTTTCCTCCCTCAGGATATCCAGATGCCACTGTACACTGGACTGGAAGGTTGGAACAGAATCTAGAACGGGTTGGATCTAGAGGATTCCTGTTTAAGCCGGGAGTGCCAGGGTAGAGAAGCTCTTCTCCAAAGATTTTAATGAAACAGCTCTGTTTGCCAATCTTAGCTTGTGTGTCTACCTTTATCC
This sequence comes from Montemys delectorum, assembly GCA_019843815.1. Classification (NCBI taxonomy): domain Eukaryota; kingdom Metazoa; phylum Chordata; class Mammalia; order Rodentia; family Muridae; genus Montemys; species Montemys delectorum. Next base: position 14,292 of record JADRCD010194272.1, on the reverse strand, counting down.
AGGGTGGGAAAAGGTGAGTGGAAAGCAGTTTTATGTGTGATTGTAAAATTATTGGTTAGAGTTTAAAGTACTGTGATTGCCTCATGGTATGGAGAGGCATTCTAGGAATCCTAGGTACTTGTTGGTTGGGTTTTTATAAGGAAAGAAAAAGTTGAACTTGTAAGTATGGCGAAAACTATTTGACCTTTCCCAGGTAGAAGATGTAGAAGATTGGGATCCCCAGAGAAGGTCAGGAAAGGGGAAGTCCTGCTGGTAAAGGAAGTCCTTCATTTTGCACTGAGCTCAGAGGAGCTATCCAGGCATGGTAGACTACAAGCAGTGTTTCCCCACAGATGCCTGTTTGTTTTCCAATAAAAGAGGGAAAGGAGGGGTATGGAATTAGGAGAGTGGGGAGACAGAGAATCTGGAAGGAATTGGAAGACAGGAAACTATAATCAGAATATATTATGTGAACAAATTGTATTTTCAATTAAAAATAGGAAAAAACAAACAAAAAAAAACCAAAAAATTGTGAGGCAGAGTCCTTTCTTGGTGGACCAAAGAGACCATTATGCGAATCTCTATTAAATCTCTATTTAATTGCTATTAAAAGTCCAAGATTTTGTAGGTACTAGTACTATAGGATGTTTGCCCAAAAATTTGAGTTCCTAATGCTAAGCCAGGTAAAGGGCAAAACTGTATTTTCTGTAGACAGCAGAGTTAGATGGTTCAACGTATCTAAAGTTGGTGTAGTCTAGATGATTACTTTACAAGGTCCAGATGTGTCATATGAAGCTTCAAGTTTTGGGGTTTGTCCTGTTGGTGTTTTCTCTTGGTTTATTCTGATATTCTCTTACTATGTCTCTATACCAATTCCTTTTCTATTCCTGTGCTATAAATTTATTTTCAAGGCAACTAACAGAAAAAAATGTTTGGGCTTACGTTTCTAGAAGATGGTTACGGTTAGAATCTGTAAAGATAGAACAAAGTCACGAAAGCAGCGTTGTGAAGTTAAAAGCTTACATCCTGAATTATTACCGTGAAGGAGAAAGAACGAGTTAAAGTACGGTGAGGACTAAGCTTCTCAACGCTCATTCCCATGATGTACCTCTTTCAGCATGGCCCTACTTTATGGAAAGCCCACCAATTGCCTCAAACTATGAAGGATTTCTCATCAAAACCATCATGTTCCACTCCCTGACCCTGATAGTCCTCTGGACATATTATAAAATTTGATTTAGTTCCCATTCAAAATTTCCCATAGTCTTTCATGGTCTCAACACTGTTTAAAATCCAAAGTTTCTTCTGAGACCCTAGAAGATTTCTTAATTATAAACCACTATAAAACCAAAAATAAAATTGTATTTTTTTCAATATATAATGACACAGGATAAAGATTAACATTCTAAAATGGAGGAATGTGGGAATAGAAAGGAAATACTGAACCAAATCAAGACTCAAACCAGAAGAAACAACTTCTGTACCTCTTTATCCAAAGTGCTTAGATATCTCTATCCCTCAGCTTGTTTACCTGCAACATTGCCCTGGTAGTTTTTCCAGGCAGATATCTTAAGGCTCTTTTGCATCCACCATCTTCAGGTGTATAGCTAAGACTTTACTTACACAGCTTCATGCAATGGCCTTTTGCTTTCTCAGTCTTTATGCAAAGATTCCCCAGATACATGTTGCCTGTTCTCAGAGGCTATCTAAACAATGGAAAGGAAGTTTCCATTGTTTCTTAGTGTCACTTTCTAAAGAAACCTGAAACTAATATCACCTATTGTGCCCTTCCCCCAGCCTTGAGTAGGCTAAATAGACCATAAGTGTTTGCCACAGTTGATCTTCTGGCAACCTAGCTGACCTAGGGTGGAGTCTTCCACCTTGCAGATTCTGTATTTTCCTACAGGAGCACACTGCCTGCTGAGCTTGCTTTTCAATATAATCCAGCTGAAACAAAGCAACATAATCTAGCTGAAACAAAGGATGGATCTGTAGACTCTCCCTATATAAGCACAGTGCTAAATTATTAAACTTGACCAGAAACCTTTATCTTGGCTTCATCCTTCTCTCGACGCCACCCCCCACCCCCAGTCCATTTTCATTTACGGCCTCCCTTTCAGGCACCCAGTTCAAGCAAAGCTGCTGGACAGCTACAATCTATGTCTTCTCCCAGGGTTAACATGCTGCCGCCTACCATCAACCTCTTCAGCTTGGGAACTGAACTTCTACTTCCTGTTCCCCAGCTTCTGAACCTATATGAGTCATATATTTTGGTGATGCCCTTTCGTGGCTCCTAGGCACTACTTTAGCCTCTTGATCTGCAGCTCCGCACTTGTTCTCATTGCCCTCTCTCTTTTTTTTCTTCTTTTTCTCTCTTCCCCTCTTTTCTTATGGCCTAGGACAGATTAGAGTATTCCAGATTCCTTTGGCTGAGTTCTTTCTAGTATCTACAAGGAAATCTTCTCCTCAATCATAAGTGGGCATGGTTATGTCCTCATTGTTGCTCATCTGGTACCAAAACTATGAGAAAGAAATAGATAAATCCCTTGCTAAGGGACTCAGTCTCTCCTTCTCAAGTTCCTGAATTCACTCTCCTAAGTCATGAATGAATGATTTGTTTCTGCTGGTTCTTCAAACTACCAAATTTGACTTTAAACTCGAGAGTTCGACTTTCCGGCTTCTTCTCTTCCCTCCACTTCTCTAACTGTCCATCATTCCTCATCTATTCAGCAAGTGGCCTCTCTGACTCCTGAAACTTGCTACTTCTCAGGCCCCCATCCTGACCTGCTATGCCTGTATGCTTTGTGAGCATAAAAAGATACTTTGCTCCTTCTTTTGGGTCTTTAAACTTCCTCTTTCTCTAAAAGTCTATCCCAATCTACCTCTATAGCCACTTTTTTTCTTCTACCAGCTCTCACTATTTGTTTCTCTTCTTCTACTGGATGAGTGCCACCCTAGAGCTGCCTGTTTTCTCTACAATTACTGCAAGAGCCACATGGGTATGTCAGGATATCCTGTGACCCTACTGGGCCTCTATCATGTGGAAGGGGATGCGTCTCTTTTGTGATCTGAGACATTTATCTCTGAGAAGTCTCTCAATAAGTTTGGGGATGAACTGCATTGAAATTCTTGTCATAATGACACTTCTCTTCTCTCTTTGTTCTCAGGTCCTTCCTGAAGTTTTCTTCCCTCCCCATAAGCAAACCATAGGCTTCTCTAATGCTTTCATGGCCTCTACAATGTTAAAATCCTCCTTTGAAAGAATTCCTATCTGTGACCCTTTTCTCTTTTTATCAGCTTCCTCTAGAGATTATAGGAATCCTCCCTCCTATGGAGTTTGTTTTGTTACTCTTTCTTTGTGTCTTCTTGGACTCAAAGATTTAATTTAAACCTCACTCATACAGCAAATGACTTGGCCTCAGTACAGCTTATGAAGATATATAATGAAAAATAATTAAAGAAACTCTTAGATTCAGGTGTGGTTATAGATGCCTTTAATCCCAGCACAAAGAAGATAGTTACATGCAGAAGATATAGATCAGCTAAGTCTAGAAACTAAAGGAAACCATTGAAAACAGAAAGATGGTGGTGATATAATTGAACAAAGAGGCACAGATCGTGATGGCTTTAGCCACGTGGTTCTGGCTTTATAATTAAGGAACTAAGAACTATGGAACTAAGAAAAGCTTCTGAGTCCTTGAATGAGTTAGGGGTGTCCCTGCACAGAGGCCCAGAAAAGTTGTTGTGTGAGCTGGTCAAGATTGCACCTTGTGAGTCAGAATTAGTAGTGTGTAAAAGTCATCCAGCTGGTGCTGGTATTGAAGGCATGAAGGGGTTGGAACTCTCTGGTACTGTGATAAATCAGGTGAAGCTATTGGTGAAAGTGAAGCCTTAGTGTCAGTTGATGGTCTGGGACTGGAGGGGTCATGCAAAGAATTTTAGGCTTGGCACTATGAAGAGAGTCTATGAGATGCTATTGGGGGAAAATGAAGCCCAGCTGCAGCAGAAATATCCAATGTTTTAGAGATATCAGTACCATGGGATGATCACTAAGAATAGCAGCAGTAAAAGCTTCTGAGTTCTAGAAGCTGTGAAGGTGAAGCCTTGGAGACTCCAATCCGTAAAAGATGATAGAACCATGGGATTCCTGCTGAGGAAAGCTAATAATAGGGCATGGGAACAGCCCAAGAAGAAGAAGTGTATTACAGTCAACAAAACTGAGAGGAGTTGGAGATATGAAGTAAAAATTGACATCAGATCTGGAGATGTAGTTTCAAATTTGCCCAGATAATATTTAGGTCTTACTTTTGGTCCAGTATTTTCCCATTGTCCTACCCTCCCCATGTTTTGAAATGGTAATAAGTATCCTGTGTCATAATATGTTGGAAGTATGTGATATCACTTTTAAATTTTAATTTTATAGACAGTTAAGAAATTGCATGAATCTCAGAAGTGCCTTTGAACTTTGGGCTTTTAGACATTTTGAGACTGTAATACATTGGGGACTTTTGAAATTGTACTAAAGGCATTTTGTATCATCTTATGACTATAAGCCTTTGGAGGCCAGGGGATAGAAAGTGGTGGCTTGCATAGATTCATGGATTTGAATGTTTGACTCATAGGGAGTGGAACTATTATGAGATGTGACCTTATTGGAGTAGGGGTGGCATTGGAGGAAATGTATCACTATTGGAGGGAATGGGCTTTGATGTCTTCTATGGTCCAGCTCTGACAACAGTGAAATTATTCCACTGGGATTATTATCTACTCTGGGATGCTTTCAGATCAAGATATATACTCTTGGTTCCTCCAGAACCATGTCTGCCTGCAAACTGCCATGCTTCCAACCATGATAATAATGGAATAGACTTCTGAAATGGTAACCCACCCCCAATAAAATGTTTGCCTTCATAAGAATTGTCTTGGTCATGGTGCCCTTTTTACAGCAATAAAACATCAACTAAAACAAGATATTTCAAGTAACTACCATGTGCCTTATATCCATCTTAGTTGATGACCTCATTATGATGGAAGCAACCATGTAGCTGACAGCCATCTTTATTAAGATTAAAAGAGAGAATATATCATGTGACTTCATCATTATCTTGATTAAGATGACCACATTGCATAAACCAACTAAACCAAAAATCATAAAATACTTTATTATACTGATCTCTCTACTTATTGTCTCTCTATTTTAGTCTAAGGAGACAACAGCAAATGTCTATGAAAATTTGATTTAGGATAGATTTTTGTATAATAAATTAATAAGATTATAAAGGTATAGTTAATAGAAATTGACTTAGAGATGTATGTCTAATTACTTGTTTTCTTTACCAACTATATTCAACGTAAGACTATTCCTGAAAGTTTTAAAATGCCATAGAGCTGGATCTCATGGAGGAATTTCCTCAAGGGAGCCTCCTTTTTCTGTGATAACTCCAAATTGTATCAAGTTGATACACAAAACCAGCCAGAACAATTATCCCCTTGTCAATTTGACACACAAACATATCACTATTAAGCCTCAACTCTTACTTTTTTTATTTATCCCTAAGATCTAAATAACTTTAAAACTTCCACAGTCTTTACAAATTTTTATCATTTAAAATTTCAATCCTTGTTGTAGGAAATATTAAATAATGAACCCCCAACTCTCCTTGGTGCCAGACTACACTTCCATGCTCTTGCCAGCCTGCCAACTCTCTGGCCACTCTGAATGAACCACAGGGCTCCTGTTGAGTCATCACTCCGGCACCCCCCCCCAAGTTCCTCTAGAGAGAGCCCCCAAGTTCCTCTAGCTACTATGCACCCCGTGGTCAGCCAACACACTACAATACCCACTACCCTGGTAGAATCAAGATACTTACTGCTTAATTAACCAATCAGATTTATGTATCAATAATATCACAATTTACAATATGCCAATACAGTAATTTCAGAGCCAACTGATAATGATTAAAACTTTATCCCAATATTTCTAACCTTGTGAAATCATAGCTACTTGCAGCTAGAAATGCCACGTGGGTACATGTCCTCAAACATCTTTGTTCTCCCCCTGACACATCTCTGACATGCTGTCTCTGCAACTCTTGGCTCTAGCTCCCTTTTCCCTGTTCAAGCATAGGCTTCCTATACACTAATGTAATTAGACAGGGAAAATCCTGGAACAAATCCCTTTAAAATGTCCAATCTCTTTTAAAATTCAGTCTTTACAATTCATAGTCTCTTATATGTGGATTCCACTAAAATACTTTCTTCCTTCAACAGGGAAAAATATCAGGACATAGTCAAAATCTAAATCAAAATCAAACTCTAACTGACCAATGTTTGGGATCCACTCACTATCTTTTGGCCTCCTCCAAGAGGAGTCACTTCTCTAGCTCTGCCCTTTAGAGCCACATCTTGTCTTCTAGGCTTTAGCTGCCTGTACTCAATTTTTGCTGTTGTTTTTGGTGGTCATCTCATGGTACTGGCATCTCCAAAATACTACTGTCTTCCACTGCAACTAGGGTTCACCAATAGCATCTCATAGGCTCTCTTCATGGTGTCAAGCCTCAACTACTTTGCATGACACCTTCAGTCCTGGTTCATCAATTGCAACTGAGGCTGCACCTTCAACAACAGCCTTCCATGACCTCTCATAGTGCTGAGCCTCAGTTGCTCTTTAGGACCTCTTTATGTCTTCAAAACTAGTACCACTTGAGTAACTCTTATACATTACAAAGTTTAGCCACAGCTAACTACAACCTTGGCTATCTCTGGAACACAGCTTCTTTGTACTCTCAGAAAACACTTCCCAGAAGATTTCACCTCAATGATGCTGGTCTTTTCTTAATCACCACTAATTTCTTAGCTCCAGCTAACCAGCATTAATAGTCCCAGTAATACTAAGGTTTTGCTTTAGTAGCTCTGGTATCTTGCTAATCACAGCTGATACTTTAGCCACAGCTAACTAAAACCACAGAATCTTCACAATCAAAACAACATGGCCTTGGTAAGAGTCTTTTATCTTCCCTCTGAACTTTCACCAGCTAGGCCCCCATCTTCTGCACTGTTCTCAACATTATCTTCCAAGCTCCTACAGAACATCCCATAGAGCTCTTAACATCCCAATGTATCTTCTAACTCAAAGTTCCAAACTCCTTCCACCATCCTCACCAAATGTGGTCAGGTTGTCACAGGAACCAATTTGTCTGGTACTAATTTGTTTTAGTCAGGGTTTCTATTTCTTGCTCAGCTTGCTCTCTTATAGAACCCAAGACTAACAGCCCAGGGATGGCACCACCCACAATGGGTCCTCCAACCCTTGACCACTAATTGAGAAAATGCCATAGAGCTGGATCCCATGGAGACATTTCCACAAGGGAGGATCCTTTCTTTGTGATAACTCCAGATTGTGTCAAGTTGGCACACAAAACCAGCCAGTACAATATAAAAGTAATCATTTACAATAACAAGCTTTCTTCAGCCTCTTATATGTATTTTCAAGTTTAATCCAGAAAAACTAGCAACTAAAAATAATTAAAGTTCATTTAAAATCAGACATATGTAATATATAACTCTACTTGACTCCAGTTTTCACAGGTCAAGGTGACTCCAGATAAGACCCTACTCTGCTTTTGATTGCAATTGCTTTTTAGTAGCTGAAAACTCCTTCTACTGTTTCACAATTCAGAAGTTTAGTTGGTTGCGTTCTTTCCTTCTAGGCAGAATATTGTATTCAAATGCAGATCTAGCCTCCCCTGAATTACACTAATCTCCTTAACAATTGACAGCCTCTCCTGAAGCATAAACCTCTGCTCTAAAGTGAGGATTCTTAATGTCCTTTATTTCTCTATACTGTAGATTTCCTATTTGACCCTTTTAATTGTAGACCTGATTAGAATAGTGGCTAAAAATCCATGTGGTTACAAGGTAAACTCTATATTAGCTCATCTTGAAACCTCTGTTGAAAAAATTAGTTTATTAGCTTCAGGCAAAGCCTTCGGACAAAAGCAAAAGCAGCTGTATCAGAGTATCAAAGTATCAGAGGACCAGTGTCTGTCTAATCCTGTTGGTTATTAATTGTGTAGTGGAAATATGTAACTAGGTCTTTGATATAGGTATAGGTTTTTGGTCTAGGTATAACAACTACTAAATCAAACTTTTGAAAAGTGTTAGAACTCTTAAGGACTTAGGAGGCCTTTTGAAATTAGACTGAATTGACATTATAATGAAACATCATAATCAGGGATACCAATGTGTAGACATTTATGGAATAAAGTAGATATACTGTAGGTCCAGAAATGTAGCCCAATTAGTTGTGCACTCAAATAGAATGCCTGATTGCTGAGCTTAATCTCCAGGAATATATCTTTTGCTTCCTTTAAACTGACTTATTTTCTCTACTAAATTGTCTCCTATAGATATTATAGGACAAGAGGATAAAACTGTGAAAGACATTTATTTAGACCATAGGGTCAAAAAATACTAACTGTTTACATTACTCTTCTTGCATGATTAGTAAAGCAGGGGAGGATTTGATGCAAGTGATTATTTGGATTTGATCCTTGCTGTAGTATATCATCCTTAAGTGACTCAAATTATTTCTTTTATTTTTCTTTCTTTCCTTCCTTTCTTTCTTTCTTTCTTTCTTTCTTTCTTTCCTTCTTTCACTTTACATTCAACTCACTGTCCCTCTCCCAGTCGCCCCCTCCCACAATTCTTCCTCTCATCCCCTCTGTCCTTTACTTCTGAGGAGGTGGGCACCTGCTGAGTATCCCCCTTACCGGTATATCAAGTCTCTACAAGTCTAGGTGCTTCTTCCACTGAGGCCAGACAAAGTAGCCCAGCTACATGAACATATCCAATATAAAGGCAATTGCTCTAGTTGCTTGGTACCCATATGAAGATCAAGCTGCACATATGCTACGGCGTATGTGGGTGAAAGCCTAGGTTCAGCCTATGTATGTTCTTTTGTTGGTGGTTTAGTTTCTGATACTCACAAGGGTCCAGGATAGTGGATACTGTCAGTTTTCCTGTGGAGTTCCTATCTTTTTAGAGTCCCCAATCCTTCTTCTAATTCTTCCATAAGAGTCCTCAAGCTCCATCCACTGTTTGGCTATGAGTGTCTATATCTGTCATCTGTCTGAGACAGCTGGTGGGTGGGGTTCCTGCTGGGTTATAGGAGGTGGCTTCTTCAGGTTTCATATCCCCAATGCTGTTAATCACAGCAAAATTAGACTCCATAGACTATTGGGCACTACTCTTATCCCAAGTCTCTGTATCATCATGGAGATGCCCCCTAATACGTCAATTCCATCAGTTGCAGATTTCCATTCATTTTCATGGCCATCTGGCCATGTCTCCTGTCATCCCCCATGCCTAATTCTGAACACTCCCATTTCCCTTCCCATCTTCACCCCTACCCAGTTCTTTCCCTCCATCTATCTCTTAGGACTATTATATTCCCCCTTCTAAGTGAAATTCAAGCATCCTTGCTTATGTGTTCCTTATTGTTTAGCTTCTTTGGATATGTGGAGTGTAGCATGGGTATCCTGTGTTTTATAGCTAATATTCACTTAAAAGTAAGTATATACCATGCATGTCCTTTTGGAACTGGGCTACCTAACCCAGGATGATATGCTCAATATCCATCCATTTGCCTGAAAAATAAATAATATTCTTTCTTTTTAAATATCTGAGTAGTATTACATTGTGTAGATATATCACATTTCTTTATCCAGTCTTCTGTTGAGGGACATCTAGGTTGTTTCTAGTTTCTGGCTATTAAAAATTAAGCTGCTATTAACATATTTGAGCAAGTATCTTTGTGGGATTGTAGAGAGCCACGCCCAAGCTAGCTCAGTCGCCATTACAAGATGGTGCCGGCTTCCAGTGTCTTCTCCCTGTAACAAGTAGTCTGCGCATGTGCTAAGGGCCAGAGCGCGCCAAGTCACAGCCCATCTGCGCATGTACTAAGGGCCAGAGCACGCCAAGTCACAGCTTATCCCGGGATATCACATGAGGTAATGAGCAAACAGCCAATCAGAGGTGAACACGCCGCTCCAGGGTGTATATAAGCAGTGCCTTTTCGGGGCTTGGAGTCTCTCTCTTGAAAATGTAATAAACGCCTGCTGCAGAAGGATCCTGGTGTCCACGTCCATTCTTGCTGGCGAGACAATTGCGCGAGGTTCACAGTTGGTGCTGAGAAACCCAGGAATTCACCATCGCCAGCGCCAAGGGGACCCCCATTCACCGGGAGGATTCAGAACTGCAGGACAAAGATAAGCACTGAGAGGCATGTTCGGTCTTGATCTCCTTCATCTTTCTTTCGGTCTTGATCTCTTTCATTTTTCTCCTTGTTTAGAAGCTTCCATTATTGTTTTGTTAGCACTCTCTCTTTTTCTTTTGGTTTCGTTTTGCTTACAAGACAACATGTCAGAAACAGAGTGGAATAGGAGACTAGGAGCTCAGAGAGAAAAAAGAAAAGGCATGCTTAAAATGAAAATAGGCCCTTCCAAGGACGCTCAGTCCACGGAAGTGAGAGATAAGGGAAAGGACGTCCTGGGAGAGAAGCATAGGAAGGATCCGGTAAATGAACTAGAGGTCTTAGGGCTTGATAGCTCTGAGTTAAAAGAACTGAGTCCCTCCAAGAGGGAGAACCTAGATGAAGAGGCGGCCCGCTGTGAGGAGGAAAGGTACCATCCAGATGGGAGGCAAAATCGAGAGCAAAAGAAGGCAAGAAATAGGAACTGCTCGGCTTCCTGGCCCGAGGCGAACTCCCAGGCAGCATTGGAGCAGATAGGAGAGGAGCATTCAGTAGAGTCAGAGAAGGAGAGTTGGATGCGGAGCCTACTATCGACCCTACAGTTAGAATTGAATTGTCACTTGTTTATCCAGTTTTTCAAGATGCACAGGGTCAGCATTTTCATGAGCCTTTGAATTTTAAGGTTATAAAGTCCTTGGCTGAGTCTATCTGTACTTACGGATCACAGCCTCTTTCACTTTAATTTGCTAATGAACAGGCAGATGCTAATCATGCAGCTGGGAATCAAGCCTGGGATAGGGATATGCTTTTGGGGCAAGGTTGCTTTGCTAATCAACAGACTGGTTACCCATTGCAAGTCTTTGAGCAAGTGAATCAGATTGATAATAAAGGGGAGGTAAGCGGGAATCTTACAAAAATTTTACAGGGCACCATAGAGCTGTTTTCTGACTTTGTGGCTAGATTAGTAGAAGATGCAAAGAGAATCCCGAGCCGCCATTACTCCATATAACTAGAGGTTTGGATGAAGGTGTGTAGAGAGCTTGGAGGCCCGCTAACCAATGCAGGAAACAGCTGCCATGATACAGCTGAGTAAGAACAAATGAATACCCTTTGGCAGCTAGCACAACTAGACTGTGAGTGGAAATATCCTGACTTGTGTTTGATTTCCATACAATCCTCAAGGACAAGGCATCATAGAATGGGCTCATCGCATGCTAAAATCTTATCTAATAAAACAAAAAGGGGGAGTCGAGGAGGTTCTACCCTTAGTGCCACGAGTACCATTTCTATAGCACTCTTTACTCTTAATTTTTTAAATCTAGATAGTCAGGGTCATTTGGCTGCTGACCGCTATTGTTTAGAGCCTGATAGGCCAAAAGAAATGGTCAAGTGGAAGGATGTCTTGACTGACCAATGGAAGGGCCCGGATCCTATCTTGATAAGATCCAGGGGAGCTGTTTGTGTTTTCCCACAGGAAGAAAACAACCCGTTCTGGCTGCCGGAGCAATTGACACGAAAAATCCTCATCACAGAAGATGACTCCTCAAAGGATATCCCGGCAGATAATTCCTGTCCTCATCATGGCTCTTCAGAATATTAGATCTGTCCCTGGCTCAAGGAAATTTACCTCCTAGATTTCTTCAGCCTTTTCTTTCCTTAAGAAATGGGTGGGAATTAGCCTGTTTGGTGTTGCCTTGTGTGCTGGCTTAGTGTTTCTTCTCTGGATGGTTTGCAAACTCAGAGCCTAACAAAAACGTGACAAGGTGGTATCTGCCCAAGCATTTGCTGCACTGTAAGGAGCCCCTCCTGATACTTGGCTCAGCATGCTAAAAACAAAATAAATACTTAAAAGCTAATGGTCAGTGAGACTTAGTTCTTGCACCCCATGTGGTCTTATCCCATTGCACATGGGAGAGTGAGTCAAACTGCCATATGTCCTCGAGGCCCACTGCCTTTGGCCGCTATGATGGGATTAGGCTGATGCCATAAACCAGGAGCACACCAATGAGTAGTGATCCCACTGATCTCTTGGTACTGGTAATGGACAGCACATCAGCTAGCCTAAGACACGGGGCATCGGCCAGAGCCTATCATTTAAAACAAAAAGGGGGAGATGTAGAGAGCCATGACCGAGCTAGCTCAGTCGCCATTACAAGATGGCGCCGGCATCCGGTGTCTTCTCCCTGTAACAAGTAGTCTGCGCATGTACTAAGGGCCAGAGCACGCCAAGTCACAGCCTATCCCGGGGCATCACATGAGGTAATGAGCAAACAGCCAATCAGAGGTGAACACGCCGCTCCAGGGTGTATATAAGCAGTGCCTTTTTGGGGCTTGGGGTCTCCCTCCTGAAAATGTAATAAATGCCTGCTGCAGAAGGATCCTGGTGTCTGCGTGCGTTCTTGCTGGTGAGACGATTGCGCGTGGTTCACATGGGATGATGTAGCATCTTTGGGTATATGACCAAGAGTGGTATAGCTGGGTCTTGAGGTGAACTATTCCCAGTTTTATGAGAATCCACCACATTGATTCCAAGGCAGTTTTACAAATTCTCACTCCCACCAGCAATGGAGGAGTATTCTTCTTGCTCCACATCCTTGTCAGCATGTTCCATTGGTTGAATTTTTTGTCTTAGCCATTCTCAAGGGTGTATGAAGGTATCTCAGGGTTGTTTTGACTTTCATTTCCCTGATGCCTAACGATTTTGAACATTTAGTTAAGTACTCAGCCATTCTAGATTCATTTGTTGAGAATTCTTTGTTTAGCTCCGCACCTCACTTTTAAATTTTTCTACTTGGGTATTGTTTAACTTGTCAAGTTCTTTATAAGTTTTGAATGTAGACAGATGTAGAGTTGGTGATGGTCCTTTCTCAATCTGTAGGCACCTGTCTTGTCTTATTGGCAATGTTTTTTGCCTTATAGAAACTTTGTCATTTTATGAGGTCTCATTTATCAATTGTTGATCTTAGAGTCTGAGGCATTGGTGTCCTATTTAGGAAATTGTCTCCTGTACCAATATATTTGAGGGTATTTCCTACTTTCTCTACTCTGAAATTTAGTATATTTAGTTTAATGTTGAGATCTTCGATCCACTTGGACTTGAATTCTGTGCAAGATAATAAATATAGATACATTTGCATTCTTCTACATGCAGACATACAGTTAGACCAACACCATTTGCTGAAGATGCTTTCTTTTATGGGATATTTCTTTTCCTTTTTTATGCTATTCTTTTTGCTTCTTTGTCAAAAATCAAGTGTCCATAAGTGTAGGTTTATTTCTGGGCCTTTGGTTAGATTCCATTGATTGTTGTACATGTTTCTGTACCTATACCATGTAGCTTTCAATTACTACTCCTCTGTAGTGGTGCTTAAGATCAGGCATGGTGACTCCTCATGAAGTTCTTTTATTGTTTAGGATTGTTTTGACTACCCTCGTTTTTTTGTTTTGGGCATGAAATAATACTTGCTCTTTAACATTCTATAAAAAACTGTATTGTCATTTTGATGGGGAATGCATTCAATTTGTAGATTGCTTTTGATAAAGTGGTCATTTCCAATATGTTACTCCTTCCTATTCATGAGCATGGAAGTTCTTTCTATCTTCTGATATCTTCTTTAACTTCTTTCCTCAAGGACTTCACATTTTCTTCATATAGATCTTTCACTTGCTTGGTTAGAGTTACATCAAGATATTTTATATTATTCATTGGTATTATAAAAGTTCCTGTTTCCTATTTTTTCTCAATCTCGTTATGGATTGTATAAAGGAAGACTACCAGTTTCTTTGTGTTAATTTTGTTTTTAGCCACTTCGTTGAAGGTATTTATCAGCTGTAGGAGTTCTCTAGAAGGACTTTTGGGGTTTATTATGTATTCTGTCATATCATCCCCAAATACAGATACTATGAATTTTTCATTTCCAGTTTGTATCCCCTTTATCTCCATTAGATGTCTTATTGATCTGGCTAGAACTTCAAGTACTATTTTGAATAGATAGGGAGGGAGTGACCAGCCTTGTCTTGTCTCTGATTTTAGTGGAATTGCCCTAAGTTTCTCTCCATTT
>JADRCD010194269.1:0-42240 GCA_019843815.1 Montemys delectorum | reverse complement strand
GAGAGAGAGAGAGAGAGAGAGAGAGAGAGAGAGAGAGAGAGAGAGAGTTCGGAAAAATTGAATCTTAAGTAATAAATTTAAGAACCATAAAGTCAAACCAATATTGGAATGCTTAATGTGGGCTAAAAGCACTGCAGTATCACTAAAAATATTTTGGAACAAAAATCTGTCCTACAATTCACTTATGTTATTGATTTATCCTAAAAGTTAACCATGTTTATGTTTGACACAGAGAGGGAGTGTTAACACCAATGACTCATGCTTTGACAATCAATGTACTCTAAATGGAAACATGAGCTTTAGAAACAGGTAAGATAAATCTTTAAATTTCCTTTAAATGTTATTGTATGTTTTTAAAATGTTGTTACATATATTCATAAATAGATCAATGTAACATGCTGGGTTCATTTAATGTTACACATCTGTATATGATTTCCATGGCTGACCACTTGGTATTGGGTAACCAATTAGTGTGCTCTTCCTGGGGAAGATACTTTCTTCTGACTCAGCATTACTTGGATAACTGTGGCTCTTTTCTAGAGTCAGGGTTCTATAAGATTTCCCCCTTCCATACTGGTATGCATATTGTTGTCTTTCTTATTCAAATCTTCATTAGGCAGCTGCGTTGTTATTTCCTGGTTGTGGCTCCCATAATATTTCTAGGACATACAATATCCCAGCAAACTTACTGTCTCTCTGGGCTTTCCAATCTTTGTGCCTTCTCTTTTGGTGTTTCCTGAACCTTAAGTACAGTAGTTAGGTTTTAGATGTATCAGTTGGGGCTGGGTCCACAGGGCTAGTTGTTCAGTTTAATCAGTTATGGTTATTAGTTTTTATTGTTAAATTTAACACAACATATATTCACTCTGCAAGGGAATCTCAATGAGAAGTTTCCTATATAAGTTTGACCAGTGAGTGTGTAGATGAGAGATTTTATGAATTGAACTGATGTGAGAAGGCCTACCTTGAATGCAGAACCATTTCATGGGCCAGGCTCTGGAATGCAAAAAAATGAGGAAATAGAAGCCAGTGGTGTGAATATATAACTACATTGCTCTGTGTTGGCGACAGTGAATGCCATTTAAATAGTTGCTTCAAATCTCTGCTTCCTTAACTTCTTCATAACGATGAATTGCAGCTTGGAATTGTGGATAAACCTTTCTCCTTTAAGTTGTTTCTATCAGAAGATTTTATGACCGCAACAGGAAATGAAACTAAGACAACATTCTTCAGTAGTCTATATAGATGCTTATTCCAGTGCAAATAAAATGTGAGTCACAGTCTTAATTCTAAGTTTTATGAAAAGCATATTAAGTCAATTGCTTTTAAAGTGTACTTAATTTGAATATCTAAAATATTGTTTTACTTTGTAACTAATATTACAACTCTTGAATAAACCATTTTATAGATTTTAATCTAAAGCATATTTTATACTTACAACTAAAATATTTTAATCCAAATACTATATTTCATCTAAAATAGCTGTTATACATTTTAACTATACAAAATTTACTGCTCGAAATATATGTATGAACTCAAATTAGTCCAGCTTTCTAATAACCTAATCAAGTACAAGTTTTTAAATGTAATCAAAATCAAATACAATTTTAAATTCCAATTTTCAGTTTCACCAACCGCATTTCAAACACATAGTAGCTACATGTGGATTATGCGTCCTCTCGTGCAAAGGACTGTCCTGTATTTAGTCATAATTCTAATATAACTTTAAAAGCTGGATACCAGGGCTGGCAAGATGGCTCAGAAGTTAAAGGTACTTCCTGCCAAGCCTGTAGACCTTACTTTGATCCTTAGGACCCGTATGGTAGAATGAGAGGGCTGACACAAACTGCTTTCTAACTTCCACACATAACATGCATATGTTCATATACATATACATGCATATACATATACAAAAGAAAATATAATAAAAACTGGATAACAATATGAATAATATAATTATTATTTATAAGATTTATAAACTACTTATTTTATGCTCAGAACTCAGTGGGTGAAAGACGAGTATAGCCACATAAAGTAAGTTATTTTTACTTTAGTTTTTTTCTTGTATATTTGTGGCATATGGGAAAGCGATTTAATTTTAATATTAACTTTTCTTTATTCCTCTCATACAACAGATAGTGACACCACCCTCTACTTCCTCTAGTCCTTCTATACCTAGACCCCATACCTCTCCTCCTTCCCAGATCCATTTCCCTTAATAAAAGAGCAGGCCTCCCAGTTATATCAACTGAGCATAACATAACATGATGCAGTAAGATCAGGCACACACACTCAGATCAAGGCTGGATGAACCAACAGTAGGAGGAAAAGGGTCCCAGGAGCAAGCAAAAGAGCCAGAGACACTCTTTTTCCTACTATTAGGAATCCCACAAACACCTCAAGCTTCTCAGCCACAGCAAGAAAGTAGAGGACCTAGGGTAGACCCATGCAGGCTCCATGACGACTGCGTTAGTCTCTGTGAGCCCCTATGAGCCCTCCTTAGTTGGTTCTGTGGGATGTGTTTTTCTGGTGTCTTCCACCCATCTGTTGCCTACAATTCCCTGTGCCCCCCACCAACATCACCAAAGAGTTCCCAGAGCTCTGTTTAGTGTTTGGGTGTGAATCTCTGCATCTGCTCCCATCAGCCTCGGGAAAGAAGTTTCTCTGATACCAGTTGGGCTAGGCACTAATCTATGAGTGTAGCTGAATATATTAGAAATCATTCCATTGACTTTTTTTTTTCTGTTCGTGTTTGGTTCTACCCTAGGTCTCTGAGTCATCCAAGTTAATTTCACATGCAATAACTCACTTATGCCTCCATGAAAAATAATGAATAAATATTAACATATGGTATGGATATTAGTAAAAACAAAGGTGAATGTCCTGAACAATTCTTTTGAAGATCGAGGCTAACTTATATTTCTTTGTAAAGGAAGCAGGAAAAATATTTAAATATAAATATTAAATATAAGTAAGATATATGATTAATGACTAAATATGTAAGGTGTAAAATATTTTATTATTTTAGAATAATATCATATAGTTGAAATGATAACATATTAAATTATATATTGTGAATTTCATAACTGTATTTTCAGGTTTCTATGTGAATAAATAAGCATGCACCCATGGTCATAAACCTCAAAGTGAAGGTTTTGTCTTAAATTTTATCTTATACTTCACAGAGGCTCCAAGTAGCATTAGGGGTTTCCAGTGGGTAACCAAGAAAGGGGATAACATTTGAAATATAAATAAATAAAATATCCAATAAAAAAACCTGTTCTTATAATTTTACCTTGTTATTTACTCCCAGATTTAGTATAGTATTAACGTAAGCAATAGCTCACACTATAGAAATTTTTCCAAGATAAAGGTTTTGTTTTTTTTCCTAGCTCCCAAATATGGAAATTGTTTATAAATCTCTAAAATGCTGCATAACATTTGCAGAATTGAGTTGCAATCATTCTAGGACTAAAAGAAACCTTTCTTTAAATTGATAAAATTTTATCCCCTTAATTATACATAGATTCCTAGGTGAATTCATATTGTATGAGTTTCAAAAAACAAACATTTCCTATGTACCTCTATGTTTAATTCATGTCTCATTGCCTTAGATCTGCAGGACCTGAACTGTATCAATGGTTTTCTGCATGAGAGAAAATCAGGCACAAGGCATGTAAGAGACTTACCTTGGTGGTTTTAATAATGGACATTGAGCCAAACTCCAAACCAAAGCCAGGATTTTATCCACAATTCCTTAGAGCCAACTTGAAAAAGTATTTTTAGTAATTCTACTCACTCCATGTCATTTAGAGCCAAAAGTATGATTTATATACAGTAATAAAATAATGTATTATACAGAGAGAGAATGGGGCTTAGAGACTATTAGAGAAAGAAACAAAATCTTTAAACTCGACCTCATTGTTTGAGTTTAGTTCCAGGAAACAACTATTTGCTTTTATTTCCCTAAGTATGCTCACAATACCCTAACAGCATTCTCTTCTCTGTTGTACATTTGTTCTGAAGTTTGTTGGACAGCACACTAGCAATGATTTTATAAGACTCAGATTTTAGGAACAGGGGAACCTGCACAAAACTTAGGCTTTTGTGACTCACAAAATTCACTTTAGACTTTCCAAAGCTGTCTCTCCTAGTGTTGACAAACCCCATGGTGAAAAACAGGACAAGGAGAGACTAGCTTCAAGGAAAAGCTAAATCAGTCCCTGCTCTGTTTTGTAGAAACCATTCTAGATGCTTTTTGACTCAGACTATCAACCCAAATCAGCCTTGAGTTGGCTCCTTTTCCAATTCTGTCTTTCTTGTCTGGGCCACATTACTGGTGTGACCGACAAGATGAAACAGCTGGTCAAGGATGGCTATTTGTGACATGTGTGGGTAATGTTGCATTTGGTGATGGGAGGGTCCACAATTGATGTACAGGTGGATATGGTTCTGTGTGTCAAGAAAAGAACGTATGAGATAGTTGGTTCGAATGTTTGTCTGGATGGATTTTTGAGTATTAAGATGAATGGTGAGGTGTGAGCTCCTATTTGTGCTTTTGTCTGGCATGCTAAAGAAGGTGGGATACAGGATCTGTGAGCAAATGAACGTTTGGATTCTAAGTCATCTAGTCTCCTAAGGTGAAGCAAACAGCATTCACAGTGTTCTGCTTCTTGGTGGAGAAATAGGAATCCTGATAATATTCTGATTCTATGTCTCTTCAGTTTGATGCTCTACTTTCTCTAGAATGTAGGAGCAAGTGCCTTCTCCAAATGTACACAATTATCAGTTCTTTCTATATGGTGGATTTAAGGTATTTTTCACTATGTAATATTTAAAATTGTTTTTTTATTTTATGTGTATGGGTGTTTTTTCTGCATGTGTTTCCATGTACCACATGTGTGCTTGGTACATTTGGAGGCCAGGAGAAGTGAGAAGAGGCTACCAGATAACCTGTAAGTAGAGTTGCAGACAATTATAAGCTGCCCTGTGAGTGCTGGGATTTGAACCTAGGTACCCTAGAAGAATAACTGGTGCTCTTAACCACTGAGACATCTCTCTCCAGCCCATTATGTAGCAGTTAATCAACATTATACATAGGAAAAAAAAGTTAAAGCTTATTTCTGTTAGAATTAATTATTAGTATTTTAAAATAGAATATTAACTGACAGATGAATTCTGGGAATGAAAGAGTCAATTCTTCCAGGTGCATGTCTATGGGTGACCTGCAATAGATTGCTCTCCAAAAGATAGATCTCCACTGTTCACACAAATGGTCCTGGTTAAAGTAAATGGGTCATGGGACAAAACCAAAAGTCATGACTCTCCAAAAAAGACTGGTAGGAATGGGAGGTTAACATAAGAAGAGATGGGTGCAGCAGAGACTGGGGAGAATGACTTATTCAAAACAGGTCCAATACACACATGGAGTTGTTAAGCACAAAGCCAAATCAATATTTAAAAATTAGGACTTTTGAACAAGTTTATTAATATAACTCCACCTAAGACTCTACAGAAGGACCACAGAGTATCTGTGGGTGTTTTTAAAAGGTACGGCCCCCGTAGACTCATGAGTTTGAATGTTTGGTCCATAGAGTGTGACACTATTAGGAGGTGTGGTTTTGTTGGAGCAGATGCAGCCTTGTTGAAGGAAGTGTGTCACTGTGGGAGCGGGGCTTTGAGGTTTCATACATGTTCAAGCTATGCTCAGTATGGACAGTCTCCTTCTGCTGCCTTCAGATCAAGACGTGGAACTCTCAGCCTCTTCTCCATCACCATGTCTTCCTCAACACTGCCATGCTTGACATCATGATGATAATGGTCTGAAACTGTAAACCAGCCTCAATTAAATGTCCTTTATGGTATCTTTTCACAGCAATGGAAACTCTAACTAAGACAATATGTTAGGGTATTTTTTTCATCACTATGACAAATACCTCAGAAAAATAACTAAAAAGGAAAAGAATTATTCTGGCTTGTGGCTTCAGAGATTTAAATCCGTCGTCCACTAGCGCCAATATTTTGGCAAAACATCACGAAGTTGAAGGTAGAGGTGACTTACTGTATGGTAGCCAGGAAGCAAAAAGAAGGAAAACCACTGTCCTTAGAGTCTTTGTCTCCCTTTCCCTTTAATCCTCTCAGGTTCCCAGCCTGCAGGATAGAGCCAGACACTTGAGGATGTTGCTTACCTCCTTAGTTAATGATTTCTGGGAACATCTCCCATAGACACATGTGGCAAATTTTACTAATCTCCTCAGTGCGTTTTCTATCCAGCCAAGTTGAATTCAATATTAGCCATCACAGTTAATAAAGCATACCAGCCAGTCATATGGATAGATGGAAGTGGGAGCTTCAATGCCATCAGTGTAAGGAATGGGAGCTGGGAGGGAAAACATCCACAGCGCTGAGGAAAGACTCAGGCCATACTTAAGCACTTTAAGTGCGGTTACTTTGAATCATCCTTCCAACTCCATTTTGTTCCTAAGCAAGGAGTATAGCAGATGCTGGGGCAAAAGATCCAAGGAAAACAAAGGAGAATAAAAATGTTCCCGGTGAGATGAGAAGTCCTGTGAAATGATTCAAATGGGAAGAATGAGTAGATTTAAGGAAACTACGAGAACAGTGAGGGAATGCCAGGAAACCGGAGGAAGAGTGAAGTTAAAGCTCTAGGGGTAACAGCTGGGGTATTGTGCATGAATTACATCTTTAAGAGAGCATGACTTTTGAAGAAACTGTGTGTGTGTGTGTGTGTGTGTGTGTGTGTGTGTGTGTGTGTGTCTGTGAAAGAGGGGAGGTGAGAAAGGAAGGTAGAGAGGGAGGGAAGGAGAGTACATACACACACACACACACAGACAGAGACAGAAATACACACACACACAGAGAGAGAGAGAGAGAGAGAGAGAGAGAGAGAGAGAGAGAGAGAGGGAACACACCCAAAGTAGGGGAGAGCAGAAGAGATATTTGGATTTATTTTGTGCCTTTATTTTATTTGTTTGTTGTTGTAGTGTATCTGCTTATATGAGCAAGATCACACACACACACACACGCACACACACACGCACAAACACGCATACATACACACACATGTGTGTGTAAAATCCAGAAGGAGATTTAAAATAAAAAAACATGTCATAAGGAAATACACTTTTATATTACATAGCAATGTTAAATGCTAGCAAGATAATCTGTTTTTATGTATTTCTCAGCAGCTTTCATCAAAAAAATGTAATATACTTTCTTTTTCTGTCATCTTGGAATTTCTTTATAAGAGAAGATAATTCTTACTTCATGGAAGACCTCTACCTTGAAATAAGACTGCCCCAGGGGAGGACATCATTAATCAGTGTCAGGCACTGAGGTGTTAAGTAACATTTTAAACATGATGTTTAGATTTTAGATTTATGTGACAATTCATTTTGATTTGCGGGAATACTTGCACTACTTTGCATCTGGAATTTAAACTTGGAATTTTCATTTAATTGGGGATTAACTTAAGATTGTTCAGTTTTGTTCTTTTCTTCCAGCATACCATATGTTTGAGATATGGCACAGGAAATTAGTCTTGTTTCTCAAATGTACAAAGTATATCAGCAGATAAAAAAATGAAAGACCTAAGCAGTCATAAAAAAGTTTGGCAATGTAAATTTAATGTTATGTCAACTAAAATTACAAAACTATAATCTCACAGGCTGATTCTATAGTTTATTTATATATCACTTATTAATTCGTATATAGATATTTATTCATTCACACACTCACATACAAACACATAAATGAAAAACAAAACAAAACAAAAAACAAAGCAGAGAGTGAGAACATTCTCTCAAATATACAGATTAATATAAACTTAAATATTCATAATATGTGGTTGTATCAGAAAAATTATCAAACAAAAGAGCAGAAAACTCGAAGAACTCAGAAACACATTTGTAAAGATAATATTACAGAAAAGCAGCTTTTGAACATTAGTTGGTGAACTCAATGGCCATGTATGAAAATAGAAAAGCTTTCTCTTTTGTTCTAAAAGCAACTATAAACGAGAAATATTAAACCATAGGACACTCAGATGGCATAGGATATTATATTTAGTAGAACAGAAAAAAGATTTTTTTAAGACATCAAAACACTACATATAAAAGGAAATCATTGAGTCATGCTTTGTTAAATGTATGATTGTAATAAAATAGTAACTAGCATGCAGGAACAGGAAAAGACTGTCTGGAATATATAAGGAAATCCTTAGCTGAGTGTGGTGGTGCACAGATTTAAGCCCAGCAGTTGAGAGGCAGAGATAGATGGATTTCAGTTAGTTTCAAGTCAGCCTGGTCTACATAGTGAGTACCAAAACAGTCAGGGTTACATAGGGACTTTGTCTTACAAGCAACAACAACAACACAAAAGGAAAGGAAAGAAAAGAAGAGGAAAGAAAAGAAAAGAAAAGAAAAGAAAAGAAAAAGGAAATACTTGCAAACAACATGAAAAGTTACTAATAAAAAATAGATGCTCAGAGCACCTAAATAGCTAGAAGCATACAAATATAGCTGTTCAGGATTATTGAAGACTGAAGTTAAGTACAAAAAGGACCCGCTGCACACTTGATGATAAGCATTCAAGAGAGTAGCAAGCACAATTCTCACTCACCGTTGACAAGTGCATAAAACCACTGCCTTTATCTTTCTTGTAAAAATGAGTATGCAAGTATTAGATATTACTATACATATTTTTAATAATTGTAGGAAATTTTCCTTCTTACTCTTATGTTCCTGATCTCTCCTTTGTCCTCATTATCCCTGACCTCTACTCATGCTCTGCCTTCTGCAGACTTTTTCCTCTTTCATGTCATACGTATCCTTTTTTGGCCTCCACCCCCACCCCATCCTCATATTTTTCTTTCTTTGTCCCTTTTATAGCTGTTAGTCTTTACTTTTTCAGCAAATAGTCATTGTGTTGGACTCACATGTATTATTTAATAACCCACAAAATAAGAAAAAGATGGCAGTTCAGAAAGTCAGAAGAAATGCACAATTCTCAGACTATCACTTTGTTTATCTGCACTGTTTTAGTTACCTTTCAGTCGAAGATTCAAGAAAAGTGACTTGATGATTTTTATTTCTCTCAGTTTGAGGAGGTTCAGGTCACGGTGACACGGCCACTGCCTTGATGACTGTGTAGCAGTAGGACTGTGTGGATGAAAGTTCTTACCTTCAGACAAGAATGAAAACAAACAAGGATAAAAGGAGGCCAAGGATACAATATCCACAATGGCTTATCCCCCAGTAACCTACTTAGACCATGCTCTCTAAACGTCTCTAGAGACTTCCCAAATAGTATTCCCAGTGTCTGATTGAGCATTCCACATTCAAACACTAAATATTTGTCAAGGTAAATGCATGAGCAATGTTGTGAGAAAAATTCATATACAAAGAATTAAATAGTAAAGAATATCATTTTAAAAAGTTAAGAGTGTGACTGCTTCCTGTTCCAAACTTACAAACACACACACAAGAAACTCTTATAGTTTACTAAAGTTCATTTTTCTGGTTTGTGGCCTGTGCTTAGCTTACAAAGTTTGTAGGGCAAAGATTTTGTTACTATAGCTACCACTTAAAATAGTTCCTAGACATTTTGTTGCAGGGATTAATGGGTTATAAAAACAAAACTAGAATTGAGAGAAGACTATCAATAGGGCAGAACTATTTTGTTAAATAAAGATGAAGATCAAATTTACTCTTTTAATTTAAATCATCTTTTTGTAACATAGACTTTTGTAAATATTACTGATTTACAGACATGATGGTTCATCCTGACTGTCAACATGATTGGACATGGAGCTAAATAAGATCTGGGAAGGTATGTAAAAGTATTTTTAGGAAGGATAAAAATTTCCCAAGGTGAGAAGCACCTTCTAGAAGCAATTGTATATAAAGAGGTTCCTGGAATAAAACAATGTTTGCTTCCCTACCTGCTAGTGAGCATGTCTGTTTTTGCTGCTGCTGTCATGTCACTCACATCCTAACCCATACTTTTTAGCCCTTCAGTATGTATTGCCCAGCAATGATACAACAAGAATTTTCTAGGTCTTCAACATCAAGTTGCTGTTGAGCCTCTTGGCTTGGGGGCTAAGCAGTTACCAAGTTTCCTGGCTCTATCATGTGCACCCAGCTACTGTTGGACTTCCAGCCCAACATAAGACAATCAAATATTCCCTCATAATATATATAATTGTCTCTTTTCATCCAGATAACTGGTACTAATTCAATAAAGAATTGAAAAACTCTTTGGGAATAAACAATGTTTCTCTTAAACCTATTTCACCTGAGTACAATTACACAGTTGTTGAGCAGACCACATTCTCAAAGGCAGGCATGAGGAAGGAGAGTTGGTCAGAGTGGAGTTTGTGATAGAATTGAGTTTCCTTTGGTCATTAGGATTCCAACACAATGATATTTTTGTAATGGAATGTCTTAGATATGTATGTTTATGTACATTTAGTCTTAGTGACCTTTAGGTAATTAAGAAAATACTAATTGTCATTATATTATAAATTTTCTTCTCTGAATATCAAACCAAAAAAAATTAACTAAGAGAACATGGTCTTAACTTGTAGAAATTAATGCTTTAAATAGCTATGCAATATTTTTAACTTAAATCTTTCACTTATTTTTAATAATTTTGTATATATACAATTTATTATTATCATATTATACCTCATTCTTCTTAGACCTTTAGAATTTTCCAATAGCTAATGTTTCAAAGTGAAACACTTTAGAAGTGGGGCCTGATAGGGTTTATCAGGCAGCTCTGGTGGGTACTTTTGAAGGAAGTGGCAGGACTCTGATGTCCTTCTGCCCACCTCTTTTGTTGCTAGCAGTGAAGTAAATGGTTTTGCTTCATCATTAATGATGTTATTATGTTATTATGTATTGCTTTGACACAGTGCCCCAAAAACTGCATGGTCAACCCAAATATGGACAGGACCTCCAATATTGTGAGCTCAGTTTTCTTTTCTTTTCTTTCTTTCTTTCTTTCTTTTTTTTTTTTACAAGTTCATCTCAGGTGTAAGAGCAGAAAGGTGATTGCAAAACTAAGTGTTGATCACCCTGGAACACATCTGAAAAAAATATTTTGTTTATCAAAATACTAATCAAAGCTGGACAGATACTATATTGCAAACAGCCCACAGGCTAAAGAAGGAACTGTCCAGCACAATTTATCTACATTCCTGCTTTATTTTTTTTAATTATTTCTTTTCTTTTCTCGATTGTTTCAACCCTACACAAAGAACTACCAGAAACTAAGGAATGCCAAGAGTGGAAGAAATTGTCTTCCCTGGGGTAAAGCCCACCAGTTGGTTATCTGGTACCAAATGGTCAGCCCTAAACACACTTAGCCTTGCTTTTAAACTTTACTATGTGACATTATGTTAGCACTTTATATATCCAAATGCTTTCTCTGCTCCTGAAACGTACTGAGAGAGACAGTACATTTTTTCCAATAATAATTATCTGTTACTCCTTGGGATTGGTAAAGTTTCTAAAGATGAAAATACACATAGTTCTGGCTACTGCATGTTATGCTTAGCTTATGTCTGGCCTGAAGCCAACACAAATTCTCCAATTACAAATTTCCAAAATGATGCCAGAGTGCTGCATTTCGTGCCAGAATAAACAAAAACAGGGCACAGCACTTTGTTACGGGTGATAAAGCAATAATGTATTGCTGTTTTCCCTCCTACGCTCTAATGTGTGAGCGAAGGCTTCTCTATTGTTTAGCTTCCTTTATTGAAGGAGAAAGTGAGAAATGATCTCCCAAAGAAGTTGGTTTGAGGAAGAAATGTAGTGAAGAGAAAGTTTTGGTATACCTCTGACTCATGGTTTCTCAGTCTAAGCTTTTATATTTTGTGATGTTGAATTGCCTTAAAATAATCTAAAATGCCGGGAGAATGGAATGTCTCTTATAATGACTTCTAGAAGACCTTAACCCACAGGGTCACAAGATACACAACTTCATATCCAAGGGATGTATCTGACGAAAGATGTATGATGAAAATAAATGATTGTATTTAGTTCAATTCCTTGGAGTAAGAACCTTTTGGATTCCATTTCTAAGAGAAAGTAAATTGCATGTGATATGTGAAAGGGCTTAATTTTACTGTGATTACCCCAAGTTCTTCCTTTGTGTAAAAGGACCCTTCATTTGATTAATAATAATGGAATAGGAGCCAGCTTGTCCCTTGGTTAATCTCCTTTTACGTATAAAACAGATTAAAACATCTTCTTCATGAACTTTGATTGACACACTCAGAAAATAAAGCTAAATTACAAAAATAAGAGGGGCACAATGGAGATTACTTGTCAGGTGAGAGAGAGGTTCAGCTCCCTTATTGGTTCTTAAGATTCTGTTTGCCAGAAGCGTTACTTCAGTTCAATTACCTTACCTGAAGATTGTCTTACCTGAATTAACTCTTAGGATTCCAATGAAAACATTTAACTGCACTAGTATGTGCTTCATAGCTCTTTTATTTTTTTTTTTTTAGAGTGTATTGTCACTGTAAAATCTGCATTATAAGATGCATAAAATTTCACACAAGGACTTTTAAAAATGGTTTAATTGTACATTATCACTGGCCAACCCCCATGCATACTTTAACAATTGAAATTCCATTAGCAGTCTATATACTGCAGAGAAGACCATCAGGCTAGGTAAGGTGTGGTGCAAGCCCTGTAGGCTTTCCTCCCTAGGATCTCTGAATTTTGACTCACTTTCTTCACATCTGCAGAAAAGCATCCAAATTTATGTTACAGAGGCAACAACTGCCAGCAATGCAGTAAGTCCTGGCTAACAGGAAAGGTAACTCACAGACTTCTGCATCAATTCCTGAAGTTTGCTGTTTTCCCATTTTAGTTTAAACCATTTATAGGTAGAGTTCTGACTCTCAGTGCTCAACATGAAACAGATTTGCTCTTCCACTTTCATATCAATTATAAATTGATCAGAGAAAATAAATTAGTAAGAGCCCTATGCTTACAATTCTCAATGCATTTGAGATTCTATGAAAATAATCACCCAAACTGTAGTTATCTTACCTTCTTAGTAATTCAAATAAAATTTATTGGGGTTCACTAAAAATTTTATCTGCAGAACAGTGAGCAAGGAGAAGTTGATGAATAGGTGTTACTTCACCTAAATCCCATTGATTACCATACTGAATTTTGTATTGAAGATATAATTATCTTTACCAATAAAGAATATATTGGCTATATAATTTCCAATATTAAATTGTGAATTTCCAGAATGTCTTCCCCCAAAATGTCGCACAAGTAACTTGACTCATTCATGAAATCATAAAGGTAGAGTCAAGAATTTGTCCAAATATAACATAAGGAAAAATACAATATCACAGTGACTGATTTTTAAATGATTATTAAAACTTACATTGAATTGTCTATTTCTCACACTGTTTCATGCAGGATAACGTCTCACATATGTGGTTAAAATGAAGCAGCCTCTAAAACCATTCCTCCCAATCTTGACTTACAAAGCAATAGGAGATATACTGTTAATATAAATAACAGTGTGGATTTAATTATTTTGATTGTGGCATTTGTTTACTTGTATTCAGACTTTACAGTAGTCTATGCAGGCTGCATTTCTAAAAATTGCATTTCTAGGTGATTTCCTACAGAAATATGGTGACCTTGTTTATAATATCTGAAACCTAATGTAATACTGAGATATAATACCTACTCCCAATGAGCCTTCTACAGGCATATTATTTCATAAAGTTTTAATTTTCCTATATTAGGTTCTTTTAACCACTCATACAAAATCTGGGCCTTAGGGTGAAAGAATATTATTGAATATGTCTAATTCATAGCCATAAGGCACATAGTTAATTTAGGAGCCAAATGCTTTGGGGAGGTATATAAATTATTTATGACATATGTGCCAACTAATCAAGATTTGATATGAAAGCTGATTACAAGGCAGGGTTCTGGCAGGATTTCTTTTTCCAAGCATGGTGGACATCTTTTGCTCTCTCCATGCACTTTTTATATTGTATATAATATGTAAGCAGCATATGCAATATGTTGTTAGACCACATGATATGTATTTATACATAGCAAAAGCAAATGTATTGTGTACACACAGAGACAGAGAGAAAGCTTTTGAATTTTATAAGCCACCTGTCCACTACCTTTAGTGACATTAATAGACATTTCTCTCCTAATCCTTTCAGTCTTAGTGACACCTCATGTTTCTTCGCCACTAAACATCTACTTTCCGTTGTACAGTTCTGGCTTCCATAATAGCACAGGGCAAGAAGTAGGGACTGTGATTAGGAATGCCTGCAGCATAGAATCCCTGTTGTCGATTTTTTTACAACTCCTCTACACTCTTTGAGCATTCACTGCACTTTGTTCTATAGTCTATTTTAGAGTATGTGTGTTCATTAACCTTTATATTATATGTCTCTTGAGAGAGAGGAGAAGAGAAGAAAAAGAGGAAAGAAAGAAGAGAAACAAAAGAGAGAGGAGAGAAGAGAAGGAGGGGAGAGAAGGAGAGGGAGAGAAGAGAGGGGAGAGAGGAGAGGAGGAAGAAGAGAGAGAGGAGAAAGAGAAAGAGAGAGGTGGGGTAGCTTGTAATAACTCATCAAACCCAATGACACTTAAAATGGGGGAAATTAGAAAGCTAAATAAAAGGGGGAAATTGGGCAGGGAATAAGCAAGGGGCTGATGATAATTTGATTATAAAATTGTATCCCCTGGTGGTGGTGGTGCATGCCTTTACTCCCAGCATTTGGGAGGCAGAGGCAGGCAGATTTCTGAGTTCGAGGCCAGCCTGGTCTACAAAGTGAGTTCCAAGACAGCCAAGGCTACACAGAGAAACCCTGTCTCAAAAAACCAAAAAGAAAAAAAAAAAAAAAGAAAAAAAAAAGAAAACTAAAAAACAAACAAAAAAACCTGTATCCCCCCCTTTATGAGTAGTAATTATGAATTTGTCTCGTTTTTTTTTTTTTTTTAACAGTCGCAGAACTGACAGGGTCTGCAATGCACATTTAGAACTTTTACTATGTAGCAGGTTATTCTGAAGAATAAAAAATAGAAAAAGAGAGGAGACTGGAGAAAGAGGAATTGAGGATTTTCTTGATATGCTGCCTTTGTGTGCTCCTCCCAAATACTTGCCAACTGTGGAGCAGTTAAATAACAGCAGGAAGGATACCGGCCAAAGACGTTTTGGTCCCAATGCTCACTGTATGCCATTCTTTCTGTGCTTAACCTAACTAAGCTCAATTAACAAATTGCTAAACTCAAATTTCAGCCAGAACTTATTCTTCAATTTTGGGAAATATATTAACATCTATCTTCTTGGGTATCAATTCTTTTTCTCAGGCTTATATGTCATTCTATCACCCTAATTTCTGCTTTCTAACACAGAATGTCAAGGTAAATATTAAACTTTCCTGCTTTTGATCCAAAATAAGATTCTATTACTTCAAGCTAGACACCCAAGCTGGTAGTGACTGAAACAGGACTCTACCAGAACAACAGAAAAATGAGAAATGGGAGCTCTAAAATTATGTTGAAACTACATTCTGTTTGCTTAGCTATAGTTTGGGTGTGGTTTGAGCGTGTCCTCCTAAGGCTTCTTGCTTTGAGAGTTAATCCCCACTTTGAACTATGAAAATAATGGAAAATTAATCTAAATAAGTTATTCAGAGCTAATACATTCTGGACATGATTAGGGCAAAATCTGGACATAATTAATGCCCCTGGGGTGGGGCATCATGATGAATACTTGTTTCTTTCCAAGGAAAGAGAAGATGACCAGAAGAAAGACATATGAACACACATCCCTTGCCCCATCTGTGTCATCTAGAGATTCTAGTAAGACAGATGACACCAGATGTGGTTTCTAGGCCTTGCACTTCCAGATTTAAGAGTCATAGTAGAGTGGCTGGAGAGATGGCTCTGTGGTTAAGAGTTCTGGCTGCTCTACTGAGGTCCTGAGTTCAACTCTCAGCAACCACATGGTGGCTCACAACCATCTATTATGGGACCTGATGCCCTCTTCTGACATGCAGTTGTACATGCAGATAAAACACACACACACACACACACACACACACACACACACGCATATATATATATATATATATATATATATAAAGTCAAAATAGAACATTTTATTAAAATGTATAGTCTGTGATATTCAGTTATTAGCAACAGAGAATAGACTATTGTATACCCAGAGAGAAACGATGGCATCTGCTTTGTCTGAAATTAGAGTACATTTTAATGTTCAAATAGTTTTGCTTAGTAATTAAATAAGTATATTAGTTTTATTGGCTAGTTTTATGTCAACTTGACATAAGCTAAAGCCATCAGAGGGGTGGCAGCCTCAACTGATGAAATGCCTCCATAAGAGAGGGTAGTAAGCAAGCCTATAGTGCATTTTCTTAATTAATGATTGATGGGGGAGAAAACAGCTCATTTTATGTGGTGCCATCCCTGGGCAGTGGTCCTGAGTTCTGTAAGAAATCTGTCTGAACAAGCCATGAAGAGCAAGCCTGCAGGCAGTACTTCTTCATGGCTTTTACTTCTTCGTGGCTTTTGCATCAGCTCCTGCCTTTAGGTCTCTGGCCTGCTTGAGTTCTTGTACTGACTTCTTCTGATGATCTGGGATGTGGAAGCTTAACCTGAAAAAATCCTATCCTCACCACATTTCTTTGGTTATGGTGTTTTGTCATGACAATAGCAAGCCTAACTAAGACATTAGCATATATCAATTATATATAATAATGAGATTTTTTTACAACATTTCAGTGGAGAAGAACACAAGAATAAGCCTAGAAAAACTCCTTAGTAGCCCTTAAATAAGAGACTTAGGATAACATCTGGTCTGTGTTCACTAATCTTGTCAACTTTTTGAACTAAGAGATACTAGGGAATTAACTAAGCAAGTTTCTGAATGACTTTGTCTATGAGGAAACTTCCAGATACAATTATGTCATCCAGGCTCTGTAATTAAGTGCACTACTCCCTGGAGAGACTCACTAAGAGATGGCATTGGTGGGAGGTGGTGAAACAGAGGGTGTGGAAGTGAGAAACAGGTCAGTAGCCATTTAGACTACTTACTATTTTATTGAAGAGTCAGCATGACCAAGGCAACTTTTATGAAAGAAAGGGTTTTAATTAGGGGCTTAGATACAGTTTCAGAGGGATGACTATCATAGTGGGAGGCAGGCAGACATAGTGCTGTAGCTGCATCTGAGAGCTTTACATCCTTATCTGCCTGCAGCAAGCAAAAGTAGGGGAAACCATTTGGCTTGGAATAATGGGCTTTTGAAACCTCAAAGCCCACCCTCAGAATCACTCCTCCTTCAGCCAAGACTAACCCAACATCTGGTAGAGGGCTAATATCCAAAATATATAAAGAACTCAAGAAGTTAATCACAAAAAAACCCCAAGAATAAAACCCAAAAAACAAAAAACAAACAAACAAAAACAAAACAAAAAACAAAACAAAAAACCAAAACAACCCAATCAAAAAACAGGGAATAGAACTAAACCAAGAATTCACAACTGAGGAATCTCGAATGTCTGAGAGACACTTAAAGAAATGTTCAAAGTCCTTAGTAAGCAAAGAAATGCAAATAAAAATGACCCTGAGATTCCACCTTACACCAATCAGAATGGCTAAGATTAAAACCTCAGGTGACAACACATGTTGGAAAGGATGTAGAGAGAGAGGAACATTCCTCCATTGCTGGTGGGATTGCAAACATGTACAATTCCTAACTCTTCTTAAACAGTTCTACCAATTGTGCACCAAGGAATCAAGTATAGGAGCCTGTGAAGGCCATTTTCATTCAAATCATTACTGAGTGTCTTTAGAGGATGTATCTTTCCCAGGTCACTTCCTGTGCTTCCTTTGACCTGCTTTCCACCACCACGCTGGAAGGTTCTCTATGCTGTCATTTCTTCCCTTTTAAGATAAACTGATTTCTCTCAAACCATGAATAGCAGAAATCTTACCATCTGAAAGAAAAAGTCAGGAAAAACATAACCAGCACAAATATTTTTAGTTGAATTCAAGTGAATGTTGAAAATTATGAGGTTTGTGAGATCAGTAGAAATTTAAAAATTCACTTGATTTACATAATAAATTATTGTATGAAAAAACTAGGATACTCTTTTAAAAATTTTGTAAAATACTCCAATATCCTTCTTATTCATTTATACTTCATTCTTCAAGATACCAGTTACAAAACTCTTATTCACTGCTGATCCGTTGTAACCTTTCATAAACTCGGTGTATTTATAAGCACAGAGATTTGTGGACAATATCGTAGGCACTTTGTACTCATGTTCTACAGCTCTTTTCTCCTTGAATGTGAAAATTTTATATGTAAATCAAAATCAGACGAAGATTCAAAATGACATCTGAAAATAATCTATAATTTCCTCAACCATTGATGGAGTACTGTGGCTGGTCCTCACTTAAGTCAGTGTTGTTCTTAGGTTAGTATCAAGATATTGTTCAATTCCCAGCACACTTATCCCAATGGTACCCATCATTTTATCAACTGAGGAAAAACTAGAATGCCTTTGCAAAGCCTGCAATCACTATAGTAAAGACATGAAATCAATTAAGCCCTATATTATTATTAGTTATAAATCATTAGCATGGCCTCTCATAACTGCAAATGATGCATTATGTCATTGTGTCATCCATATTATTGATGACCTACCTCAAAAAGTAACTTTGTTTGGGATAGCTTGGAAAAACAAACAAACAACAATAAAATAAACAAATAAAATCAAATATAAGTTTCTTTTTCTTGCGTAAAAGCCTTGTTTGTCTCATTGAAAGCTAGAATTCCTGAAAGAGTTTAAAGAGAAAGAGAAATAGTATTTTGACAAGGAAATATTTTAGAATACCATTCTCAACAACTGTATGTGAATTCTTTGAGAAAAAAAGAAATTATAATATCTAGAGAATGCTTTTTGCTGCTGAAGGAGACCAGAAACACAAGTGAAAAACACTGTATTTACTGATTTCAAGGCAGACTACTAAGCTAGATCAGAAAAATCAGGTCACTGCTTCTAAACACACAAGTTTAAGGTGTGCTTCAGTCCTTATTTGCACAGTAGTGTAATGTTTCTTTAATTTTTACAAACAATCAGAGGGTCCTTAATAGTATTTACTGCTTAAAATTGTTCTAATTTGTAGTTAGATTGTGTTTAGTCACGTTGCTAAGTCTATCCTATCACTGAATTTTCTTTTTATATATATATATATTTTCTTTATTTACATGTCATATGATTTCTCCTTCCCCAGTTTCCCCTCCAAAAAACAAACAAACAAACAAAAACAACAAGAACAAACCCTTGTTGCGCCCCCCCCCATGCTTGCCACCCCACCTTCTCCCACTTATTGGCCCTGGCATTTTCAAACCAGTTTGCCTTAAGATTTTTCTCAACTCGATACATATTTGCTTAGAAGGAATCACTCATCAGAGCCCCACCAAAGAGTTTTGTCATGGTGAACTAATGTAACAGTTGAGTAGTTTTATTTCCTTGGTCATCATTGATGAGAAAGCAGTAGCAGAGGAGGGGCAGCAACATCTGGTGACTGCTTCTGGGGAAACCTTATATTTCTGCTTCCTGGTTTTCAACTTTAATTCAGTTCAAATAGATATGTGAATGGATCCAGGTACGTTCACACACAGAGGCACATGTTTTACAAAATAAATACAAATTGTATTAGCCCATCTTTATCACATTCAAGTATTTGTTATAACACCATGCCAAACTGAAAATGTAATTTATACTCATTTTACTTGCCCACACATAATTAAGGTAAGTGTCAATTGTGAGAACTTGTCTACCAAATGATAATATAACTCATTGGCTTAATTGAAGTCTTACTGTAATTCATTGTGCTTAAATTGGAAACAGATTTACAGTGGACAAAGGGGAAACATCTACTAGGAATAGGATATATTAAAATTATACAATAAGTTTAATAACATGTCTTAAACATTTATGTATTGATTCCATATTTAATTTTCCAAGGTAACATTAACTTGGAATGTGACATGATGCCATGCTAAGATTGGAAACTTGTTCTTCATCCATAGGAAGCTGTCAGTCTAATTTATCCAGGCAGATGTACTTTTAAAATTGGGGCCATACTGAGATCCTTAAATCTGAATCTTTGGGAGAAAGCTAATGCAGATACCAGCAAGTACCTTGGTGGGAATTTGTTTTGCACTACAGATGGAAGTAAAAAATTGATTTTGTAATAGGTCTTTTACCATTGTCTCTATATTGATTACACAAAACTGTTTTGCAAGTTTAACGATAACCTGAAACATCCACTCAAGTACTGAAGAGTTTTTCTGCAGGTTTTGTTTCCAGGATAGCTAACTGAAGAAAATAATAGACATTATATTTTGGTACAGTTACTGTTTTAAGAGTTTTAAGTAAAACTCTTATAGAACTTTGGTGTCATTTTTCACATGATATATACACTCCCTTCCTTGTGAATTTCATTCACAAAAAGATGAAGTGTAATAAACAGGATATCATTGATCTCTATGGGTTAGTAGTGAGGTCTTTCGAGCCCATATACAGATAACATCTGAATGTTTGTTTAGAAAAGAGAAAGGCCGAGGTCACTTTCCAAAGCAACAAACTGATGCTCGCTATGACCCTTAAAGGTCAGGGTTCAGGAATTTCCTGGAGAGATTATGTTTTGTCTTGTATTTCTTTTCATAACATCAATCACGAAGCAGTAGTTAGGTTATTCTAATAAAAACTGTGGAAGGGCATGAGTTTAGCAAAGTGCAGAGACTGAAAGGGAAAGGGAGAGAAAGGCAGCAGTAAACAATCATAAACAGAAGAAAATTCTAATTTACATCTTAAACTACTTAATTAAAATTCTATTTATTGTACTGCTTTTGATTCATTTATAGTCATTTTTATATTGTGTTGGATAGCATAACTTCTGGATAATTTGAACATGATGCTGTTGTTAGTGAGTATTTTCTCTTAGTAATAATGTATCTCAGTTGTTATCACTATGCATAGTTGTATTTGAGCATGTCCTCAGGTTCCAAATAGCTATTATATTATGCAATATCAAAGCAAACTTCCTACTAAAGTACTTTTGTATTCTTTGCAAGTTTCTCTGTGTTAACAGAACCATAATTCCTATGCTGTGTTCATAGCTAGTGTCCTCCTAAGTGGTACATTGGAAGAGAGCAGGGAAGGTTGGCTCATGATGAGAACAGCAGCCCTCAGAAGGCAGAGATAGATTAAAGCCAACCTGGGCGCCAAGACATCAAGAGCCTGACATAAGACTATCTCTTCCCCCAAATAAACATTAGACTAATCTGTATGGCAAATGTGTTCAATGGGTACAAAATAAATATTTAAATTTATTTGATACATTGCTAATATTTAAATAGTGTATTCTTTTCTTGTTTCAAAATATGCAGGTAATGAGTCAAAATGAACAATCACTGAAATAAGTCCATAAGAAGGCCTTTGCCTAGCTCATCATGGTATTGATGCTGTTTTGGATTTCTATACTGTGAAATTTAAGATTTCTCTCTCTCTCTCTCTCTCTCTCTCTCTCTCTCTCTCTCTCTCATATATATATGTATATGTATATATATATATACATATACATATATATATGATATATGTATATCACAATCCTAGAGGTAAAAATAATTATGAAGAGAAAGGAGATCAGCAAAAGCAGGAGGGGGCAAGAGAATGTATTATCTATTCTAGCAGGTTTAATTTTTTTATTTTTAAAAATTAAAATATAACTATATCTCACCCCACTCCCTTTTCCTCCCTCCAACTTCTCTCATGTTCTCCTCCTTTTGTTCTATCTCAAATTTATGGCCCCTGGCCTCAGTTTTTAGTTGTTAATACACAAAAATGTAACAAATATATTAGTTGATATAGTCTATATGCAATATATATTACAAATATATAAATGAAATCTGCTTAGCCTGAATAATCTTATGTGTATATACATACATGACTAAGTACCTCAAAATAACCAATTAGGAACCTGGGGAAGTTTTCTTCATCTCTCAGTAATATTTAGTTTCCTGTAGTTTATATGTCTTAATATGATAACCATCAATCCTTTCCACTTTAATGTGAATGCTTTTATTTCATTTTATTTGTGGCTAAAAATCTCTCCTGTATATTTAACAGTCTTTATTTTTTTTTTTGGTCTGTTGATGAACATTAGGCTAATCCTATAATTCATCTACTGTGTATCATGCTGAAATGAACATGGATATGTAGGAAACTCTATAGTGCTCTTTGATTCCTTCTGGTATCTTCTCAGGAGTGTTGTGATTTGTTGATATTGATCAATTGCATTTATATAATTCAAATTGCTACAGGAAAACATAAGAAAAAACTTTAAGATATAAGAATTGAGAGGGAGTTTCCGAAGAAGATTTGAGAGAGGATTGGCACTTTTTTCTATGTCACACAGTAGTCCTGTTTTAGATTCCAGTGGGTGGGCTAATTACACTTCCAGGAGCAGTGAATAAGAATTCCTTTTTGACCTCATCCTCACGGTGTACATTGTTGCTTCTTTTCTTACACTAACTACTCTGACTAGATGCTGCAGTGGCATTGATTAGTTTTATTTTTCTAAATACGAGTATCCATTTTTTTTCCCAGAAACATTTGTTGAAGAATTCAATGTGTATCTTCAAAACTTTTGTCAAAAATCATACAGTTTTAGCTGTATGCTTTTCTTTGAACCTTTGTTTTCTTCATGACTCAGTATGTTTAACTTTATTTTCATGTGCTTCTTTTTTTTTTTTTGAAATTAATCATTTAATTTTCCCTTTTATTGACTGGATCATTGGTTTGTATGTACTTTGGGCATTAATCCTGTGCCAGATATTTAGCTGGCAAAGATTTTACTCAATCTCTAGGTAGTTCTCTCTGTGGATTATATCCTTTCCAATGCAAGACTTTCTAATTTCACACAGTCCATTTTTCAGTCCTCCCAGTCCTTGACTGAGTTGTTGGATTCTCCTTCAGGAATGCACACTTAGGTCCACAAATAATCAATGTTGCACTTTCAAAGTTCTGGGACTTACAATAAAGCATTGGCTACATTTTGAATGGCTTACATATGAGCTGAGAGGCAGTGATTAGTTTTATTTTTCTAAATACGAATATTCATTTTTTCCTGGAAGCATTTGTTGAAGAATTCAATGTGTCTCTTCAAAACTTTTGTCAAAAATCATACAGTTTCAGCTGTGTGCTTTTATTCGATTCTTTGTTTTATTCTATCAGCACACTTGTCTGTTGTGTCAAAAAAACTATTTCAATCATAGCTTTGTGGTATAATTTGAAATAAAATACCGTAATTCCAACAGCAATGCTTTCTCTGCTCAGGATTGTCATCATTATTGAGAATCTTTTGTGCTTCCACTTGGACTTTAAGATTGATTTCTAGTTCTGTGCAAAATGCAATAGGGAATCTTGGGATGACATTCAACATCTAGATCGGACTCAGCAATATATCCATTTTCAAAATTCTACTTCTGCTGATTAATGTGCATGAGAGATATTTTCATCAGGATCTTCAATTTCTTTATTAAATATTTCAATTTTTATTATAGGTCTTTAATTTTCTTTGTTTGACTTACTCTTAGGTACTTTCTGTCTGTTTTTTGAGGCTATTGTGAGTAAGGTTGTTTTCCAGATTTTTTTTTCCTATTCATTAGTTGGATATGAATGATTTTGTATGTTTACTTTTTATACTGTTATTTTTATGAAGTTATTTATTAGATCTAAGAAATTTCTGGCAGAGTCTTGAGATTTTTTTTTTTTTACTATAGGATACTATTGTCTAAAATTTAAAAGAATTTTAATTTAATTCTTTCCCAATTTGCATACCTTTGATTTCATTCTCTTGTGTGACATTCTGGGTTAGGTCCAAGTACTTAAAAAGGATGTTAAATATGGAGGGAAAAAGTGTACTCTCTTGTCTTGTATATGATTTTAAAGGAGATATTTTACCCCCCCCCACACACACACACTTTGTATAACGCTGGCTGTAGGTTTCTTACAGACAGACTTTATTGTCTTCTTGAAGGAATTTCATTGTATTCTGAGTTACTTTGGGAAGTGAACTTGGTCAAAAGTCTTTCCTGCACGTTCTGAGATGATCATGTAGTTAATTTCTGACTTGCAGACTCTGCTAAATTACATATTTTTACCTATGTATGTTGAATTCTGCTTGTAGAACTATCATTACACCTAGTTTATTGTCATATATAATCTTTTTTCTACAGTTGATTCAGTTTGCACTGTCTTGATGTGCTTTATGTTCAGGTGTATGAGAAAAACAGGTCTATATTTTACTTTTCTGAGTTTATTCAGCTTTAGTTTAAAGGTCATATTGATTTTTAAAAATATATTTGGAAACATTTTTTTCTTTTCTGTTACTTTAAGAACTGTAGAACTGTATTAGCAATAATCTTTTTTTTTTTTTTTCATCTTGTCAGCTGTATTTGGTTAGAACCAAATCTCCCAAGTCTCTGAGCTATCCAAATTTCATCCAGGAAGTACAAAACCCGGGCTCCCTCTCCTGGCTTGGGCCTCAAGTTAGACCAGACATTGGTTGGCTACTCCCATAAGCTCTGTACCACTATTGCTATAACACTTCTTGTAGGCAGGACAGATTGAGGGTCAACTGTTTTGTGGCTGGGTTAGTGTCCCAGGGAGCAATAAATCTAGGGAGAGGAGAGGTGACAGGTGATTGGAAGGAAGGGAGGCTATTCTTCAAATATATTGTATGAGAGAAGAATAAATAAAAAGAAAAAAGGAAAATGATATAACTTATCCTTCCCTAAGAAGCCTAAAGTGTTAAACTAAAAACATAGAGAAAAATCAATATTCTAATAATTTAACATGTGTACTCTACAAGAAAAGATATTCTACACCAAGGAGAGTAGAGACAGGTTCAACAAAACCCTTTAATTTCACCTAATTTAAGTAACTTTTAGCTCTGTTTCAGATTATTTCATAATATATAATATATATAATGTATATACATATAATGTATGTAAGAAATATACAAAAGCAAAGAGGGTGAAATTAGGGATTACTTTATAAGTGCCAATATTTATTGTAAGAATTTTGTTATCTTAAGGTACTTGCTAATTTTAACACTATACAAACTCAAACAAAACCAAAAGCAAAAAGTTAGTGTCCACAGGAATGAACTATAGTTCAAATGACTACTGTAAAGCATTATTAATTACTAATTAATTATTAATTATATTTAAAGTTTTAAGAAGCTAAGAACTTAGAATTTAAGATATATCTTGCTTCATACTCTTGTATAATAACAGTCTGTAAGTTGTCCTATTTTGAAACAGTGGTGAACAATTTGGTTAGTCAATGCATTCTTCAGAGACAAATTGCCTGAAAGTACATCCAAAGTCAACCTTCAGTGGTGTTTCTGCTCTTTCATAAGAAAATAAAAGTTTACACCTTCACATTTTCAATTTTTGCTCCTTAACATTACCTGATACACAATTCTACTGATAATAGAATTGATTAGGAAGAAACTAGCAAACACAGCTAATTGTACAGTACAATTATCTTTGAATTGTGAGTCCTACTTATCCTAAGCATGAGTAAAGTGACCAGGCTAAAAGATGTGTGTTCCCAAAGGAAGGATTCTCAGACTGTAAGTCCTATAGGTAATGCAGATCAATGACACACACGATTTCACACATGTAAGATGTGATGGATGTTCTCACTGCTCTGTCTTGTACACAACCACTGGTTCCTCTGTGATACGGTAAATCCATGTGAACAGATTAAGTTTTATCTTCAAGCAAAGTTAGATATACTTGATAAAATTGTCCAGTTTCTAAAATGTTGTGACAGTTAAAGGAAATATGTTTATGTCTTCTCTACTTGTTCATCAGGAGTCTCTGGTTCCAGAATTGTCTCCATGAGAACACCTA
The DNA here is from genome assembly GCA_019843815.1 of Montemys delectorum. NCBI lineage: Eukaryota > Metazoa > Chordata > Mammalia > Rodentia > Muridae > Montemys > Montemys delectorum. The sequence goes on along the minus strand of JADRCD010194269.1, from coordinate 16,196 downwards.
CCATTAGTAGGTGTTGTTTACTGCCCCTTTGGTTGGATTTGTGGCTTTTCAAGATCTTATCATGAGTGTGAGATAAAACAGAAGTCTTATTTCTTATGCATATGCAGTGTCTGAAAGGAAAGTGAAGGAGAAGATTGCGAATTTATTTATTTATTTTTGGTTTTTCAAGACAGGGTTTCTTTGTATAGCCCTGGCTGTTCATTTAGACCAGGCTGGGTTCAAAATCAGAAATTCACCTGTCTCTGCCTCCCAAGTGCTGGGATTAAAGGCATGCACCATCAACTGCCTGGCCTGCATTTAATTTTTTGAAATGAATAAACAACTTAAAAAGAGTAATACAGCTTGACAGGTTTTCAGCACTGTGTTCAGAGTCTTGTACACTATATGTTACTAAGATATTCAGTTATCCATATGTTTATGATAATATTAGGTCTCAAGCATTACAAAATAACATGCTATTCTGCATTGATCACAATTATTTTAACATATAAGCAGTATATTTTATTTTAAAATGTTGAGAAGATATGAAATATTATACATAAATCAATATTTGAATAAGTAAACTCAAGATAGTGACAGGAGACAATATATGTAGCTATCTATAATCACTTATATATGTATTAAAAATACTGTATGTTTATTATGCCAGTTTGCAGCATTAATCATTACTTAAAGGGGTCCAAATATATTAATTGATATTTTGAAGCATTATAAGAATATTCCGAGAAATTCTGAATATCCTTTAAATTTTTCTCAGTTGATTTATTTCTAGCATTGAGTCAGGGGGACAAAGTAAGACTGTATGCATTTTATGAAATAAAGCCCTTCAGAGAACAGATCTATACAAAGGCTTTATCTGTATGACACCAATCTAGAGGTTGGAGTCCCCAAAGTGTACTCATATGACAACATATCAAATAATTGAGTTTCTGGTCAAAATATAATGATGGTTTTTCCTTCTGAAAAGACTTTTGCTGAAGGCTTATCAATATGTCAAGTTCATGAGAGTAGACTGAAAATACAATAAACTGATTCTACGCTGAATTCAGTTTCTAGGTATGACAACTGTGAGCTATATCAAAAGATCAAAGTGATTTATATCAAACCTAAGAGGAGGAAATTCATTGTGCTATGTCATTTATCATTTATCTGTTTTCTTGCTTGTGTTTTAATTTTTTAAGCTTTGAAAATGATAACTCTAAGTATTTATACCACTATGTATAATTTGGACCTACTTTGACACTTGTAATAAAGTAATATTTGTGTTATATTTCCCAAAGGAAAAGAAAATATGTTTATTTCTTCAGGGACTAGTGAAAAAAAGAATGATATATTACAACTGATATCACAGCAAATGAAATACTTTTAGAAATAAATCCCTTCAAATAACAATGCAGTGTCAGGGACTATGTGAATCACCTCCAAGCTCTGTCTCTTACTCCTCTTCCCTCCATCTCCTTGGGATCATACATTTGTCTCTTGTATTTCCGGTACTTGTCAGTAGTATGACCAACTTTTGCATGCAATAAATCCTTTTCTGTCCCTTTCTTTGAAGGGGATTACTTTTTAGCATTATTGGTATCTCAAATTATTTGTGATATGGTTTCTTACTTAGTCAATGCTTTTATGAAACTGCACCCAATCTAAAGTTTCTAATGAAACCATCTATCTACTTTATTTTTATTAGATATTTTCTTTATTTACATTTTATTTTTTTTAATTAGGTATTTTCTTTATTTACATGTACATTTTCCCTTTCCCAGGTTCCCCTCCAAAACAAACAAACAAACAAACCAGCAAACAAACACAAGAACAAACCCCTTTTGCCTCCCCCCTCCCATTGCCTGTCACCCCACCCTCTCCCACTTATTGGCCCTGGCATTCCCCAACACTGGGGCACAAAACCTTCACAAGGCCGAGGTCCTTTACTCCTATTGATGATCGAATTTACATTTTAAATGATATCCCCTTTCCGGGTTTCCCCTCTGGGGGAAAAAACCTGTTCCCTCCCAACTTCCCCTGCTCACCAACCCACCCTCTTCCTCTTCCTGGCCCCAGCATTCCCCTACACTGTGATATAGAACCTTCACAGGACCAAGGGTCTCTCCTCCCATTAATGACAGACTAGGCCATCCTCTGATACATATGCACTTGGAGCCATGAGTCCCACCATGTGTACTCTTTAGTTGGTGGTTTAGTTCCTAGGAGCTCTTAGAGTACTAGTTAGTTCATATTGTTCCTCCTCCTAGGGGGCTGTAGCCCCCTTCAGCTCTTTGGATCCTTCATTGGGGACCCCTATGCTCAGTCCAATGGACGGCTGTGAGCCTCTACTTCTGTGTTTCTCGGGCACTGTCAAAGCCTTTCAGAAGACAGCTGTATCAGGCTCCTGTTAGCCAGCACTTGCCAGCATCCACAATAGTGTCTTGGTTTGGTATATGGGAAGGATTCCCAGGTGGGGCAGTCTCTGGATTGTCCTTCCTTCAGTATTTGCTTATACTTTGTCTCTGCAACTCCTTCCACATGTATTTTGTTCCCCCTTCTAAGAAGGACTGAAGTATCTACACATTGGTTTTCCTTCTTCTTGAGTTTCTTGTGGTTTGTGGATTGTATCTTGGGTATTCCAAGCTTCTGGGCTAATATACACTTATCAGTGAGTGCATACCATGTGTGTTCTTTTGTGATTGGGTTATCTCACTCTGGATGATATCCTCCAGATCCATCCATTTCCCTAAGAATTTCATAAATTCATTGTTTTTAATAGCTGAGTAATATTCTATTGTGTAGATGTACCACATTTTCTGTATCCATTCCTCTGTTGAGGGACATCTGGGTTGTTTCCAGTTTCTGGCTATTATAAATAAGGCTGCTATGAACATGGTGGAGCATGTGTCCTTATTACATGTTGGAGCATCTTCTGGGTATATGCCCAGGAGTGATAGCTGGGTCCTCTGGTAGTACTATGTCCAATTTCCTGAAGAACCGCCACACTGATTTCCAGAGTGGTTGTACCAGTTTACAATCCTACCATCAATGAAGGAGTGTTCCTCTTTCTCCACAACCTCACCAGCATCTGCTGTCACCTGAGTTTTTTATACTAGCCATTCTGATTGGTGTGTGGTGGAATCTCAGGGTTCTTTTGATTTGCATTTTCCTGATGACTAAGGATGTTGAACATTTGTTTAGGTGTTTCTCAGCCATTCAGTATTCATCAGTTGAGAATTCTTTGTTTAGCTCTGTACCCCATTTTTAATAGGGTTATTTGGTTCTCTGGAGTCTAACTTTTTGAGTTCTTTGTATACATTGGATATTAGCCCTCTATCAGATATAGGATTGGTAAAGATCTTTTCCCAATTTGTTGATTGCCGTTTTGTCCTATTGACAGTGTCTTTTGCCTTACAGAAGCTTTGCAACTTTGTGAGGTCCCATTTGTCAATTCTTGATCTTAAAGCATAAGCTATTGGTGTTCTGTTCAGAAAATTTTCCCCTGTGCCTATGTGCTCGAGGCTCTTCCCCACTTTCTTTTCTATTAGTTTCAATGTATCTGGTTTGATGTGGAGGTCCCTGATCCACTTGGACTTGAGCTTTGTACAAGGAGATAGGAATGGATCAATTTGCACTCTTCTACATGCTAACTCCCAGTTGAGCCAGCACCATTTGTTGAAAATGCTGTCTTTTTTCCACTGGATGGTTTTAGCTCCTTTGTCAAAGATCAAGCGACCATAGGTGTGTGGGTTCATTTCTGGGTCTTCAATTCTGTTCCATTGATCTACCTGCCTGTCACTGTACCAATACCATGCAATTTTTATCCCAATTGCTCTGTAGTACAGCTTAAGGTCCGGGATAAAGTAAAAATGTATAATCCTTTTAATAAAATGGAAGTTTACAAAACAAAAGACCATGTAAACTGGGAGTAGAGTTCAATAGTGAGGTACATACATATGTGAGGTTTGACTTTGCTTGCAGTACCTAAAATAATGTGGAAGTTGCATATCTTCCTTTGACTTACATAGACTGCACAAAGCCACCCTGCAGCAAAGACAGCAGACCTTCAGTTAAACCTCAGAGAGCCAGTTATATCTGTTAGCCCATAGTTGTGGTTCCTGCCACACAAATAAAATTTAAATAGCATATTCTTATCTTAAACTTTTGTATCCCTAGGGATGGAATATGACTCAAGGGAAGAACATTTGCCTGGTATGTGTGAGTCTCTGGAATCCATTTAAGGACTACAAATTAGTGAATACTTTTAAAAGATGAAGTTTCTTTATGCCCATTTATAGCATTTGTCCTAATGATGCATCAGGACAAGATGAGAAGGATAGCTCAGATTCCAGCCAATATGTCTGATGTGTCCTAAAATTTTATGAGTGATACTGATGTAGAGATGACTGAGCAGCCACAATTCATTAAGTACAGTTCTTTATTCAGATGTTTTAATATTATTGACTGAATTGATAAGAACTTTAAAGACATGATTTACTGGAAAGAAATGGCTAGAAATGATAATAGCAATAACACTTTTGTGCATATTAAATGTAAATCTTTTGTGATCCAGTTACCCAACAGTTATAAGTCATCTATTAACACTTGCTATGAGTCAGATCTTTCCACAGAAATTCGGGTAATTTCCAGTTTGAAGATGTGAAAGACTGTGCTCAAGAAGTTAAAGGAAAGGCATGAGAAGTTTTAAGGACAACCAAAAAAATTTGTATGTGGTTTTCAGGCAAAAGATAGTGTACTAAAAATGCACACAAAATGATAGTATATTTAAAAAATATTTGTAATGATCAGAATATAACTTTATCTATCAAACAATTCCAAACAATTATTAGTTAGAATGTTTCATTTTATATAAAGTTGAAAATCACTTAAGAAAAAGCATTATTGGTAGATGATTATAGGAAGATAAGATTTGAATATTGATACTTATTGCATAGCACAGGGTTATAGTTAATAATACTATATATTTACAATTTTTGCATGGACAAATATTACAGCAAGTTATGTCAACACACCTATTTTCATAAATGTAGCAAGTCATAGAAAAAGGAAGCTATTTTCATAGCTTTTATATGGAAACACTGTTATACTTGAAATATTTTAAATCAAAATAAACTAAATGAGCATATATACTAAAGTCAACATTATTAAATTATCAGTGTTTTTACTATAAATATTTAATCCTCAGGAGGTTTCTTTTAAAATGAAGCAATTAAAAAATTACAAAATTTTATAACCAACATATTATACATAATTGGGATCTTGTATTTTTCTGCTAATGTCTTAAAGCAATTTGATTTATTTTAAAATTGTGTCTATTTTAAAATTAGAGTTTATAATTTTATTGTTTACTTAGTTTATCTTCAAAATTTCAGGTTTTGTTATGAAAAAATTACAAGTGATTTTCTTAAAGCCTAAGATATATATTTTGGAGCAAACATTGAAGGAAAGGCCATCCAGTAACTGCCCCAACTTGGGATCTATCTCATGGGTGGGCACCAAACCCAGGCACTATTACAGATGTCATGTTGTGCTGGTAGACAGGAGCCTAGCATGGTTACCATCTGAGAGGCTCTAGCAGTAGGTACATGAGACAGATGCAGACACTTACAGTCAATCATTCGATGGAGGTCATAGACCGATACAGGAGTGTTAGGGGAAGGATTTGAAGGAACTGAAGGGAATGGCAACCCCACAGGAAGACCAACAGTGTCAACTAACCAGACCCCTGGGAGCTCCTAGAGGCTAAGCCACCAGCCAAATAGCATCCATGGGCTGGTCCATGGTCCCTGGCACATAGATAGCAGAGGACTGCCTTGTCTGACTTCAGTGGGAGAGGCTCAACGTCATTCTGTAGAAACCTGATGCCCCAGAGAAGAGGAATGCAGGGGAGGTGAGGTTGGAGTGAGGTGGGGGGGTGTGGGTAAGGTGAGCGAGTTGGTGAGTACCCTCTCAGAGGCAAAGAGGAGGGGCAGTGAGGTGAAGAACTCTTGGTGGGGGGACCAGGAAGGGGGTCAACATTTGGAATGTAAATAAATAAGGCAAACAAAAAAGATTTATATTTTTACTTCATGCTTTTGTCTCATTGTCAAAAAGGGGAAGGAAGATATATTTTACTATGGAAGAAGCATTATAAAATACTTAAGGCAATGAGAATAAAGACTTCTACAACACGGAAGATACAGACTAGAGATAGTCTATACCTCCTTAAAGACAATTTAAATAAGCTTTATAAAATACAAATAAAACTCTAATCAAGACTCAGGTCTTTCCAGTACAATTCTCTCTTCTTCTTCTTCTTCTTCTTCTTCTTCTTCTTCTTCTTCTTCTTCTTCTTCTTCTTCTTCTTCTTCTTCTTCTTCTTCTCCTCCTCCTCCTCCTCCTCCTCCTTCTTCCTCTTATTCTTCTACTTAATTTTAACTTAACTATAGCTTCCATTTGGTTGATACTATATTCAGTTGAACTGCATAAAATTAACTAAGATGAACATAGGTTAGAATGTCCAGGCGTGGTGGCACATAGCTTTTTTTTTTTTTTTCATTTAAAATTATCTCATATATACTCATGGACCTTTATTCCAAATAAGAATATAATCATATTCTCCTAAACTTTGGGATGCTATTATTATTTTTGTGTTTGGGATTGTTAATAATACAATTGAAAACTTCAGGCCAACAAAGTTACAGCATGCAGTGTAACATACAGAGTAATTATAACACATATACACACACACACACACACACACATTCACCATAATATACTCTTTCAAATCATCCACTCTTCCTATTGTGAATATAAAATAATACAGTGACTATTAGTATATTTAGTGATTTTATGAAAGAAATTTTAAACAAGGAAATAGTTTCAATTACTCAAGAACACAGTAATTTTTTTTTTTTTTTTTGGTTTTAGAGACAAGGTTTCTCTGTGTAGACCTGGCTGTCCTGGAACTCACTTTGTAGATCACGCTGGCCTCGAACTCTGATATCCACCTGCCTCTGCCTCCCAAGTGCTGGGATTAAAAGCGTGAGCCACCAGTGCCTGGCAAGAACACAGTAAAATTAAACAAATTCACATGATACAGAGAAATAAAAATTTCCTCAAAAGTAATAATAGTGTAATACAAAAGTTTTCTAAGGTTCAAAACTATGGAAAATTTAGATACAGTCCACTGCAAGCACATAGCACACACACAGGTGTTTTAGAAATACAAACTTAATATAAATTTTTTTAATTAGATATTTTCTCTATTTACATGTAAATTTTCCCTTTCCCAGGTTCCCCTCCAAAAAACAAACAAACAAACAAACAAAAACAACAAGAACAAACTCCTTTTGCCTCCCCCCTCCCCATGCCTGCCACCCCACCCTCTCCCACTTATTGGCCCTGGCATTCCCCTACACTGGGGCACAGAACCTTCACTGTGGGAGGAATTGGGGTACAAAAGGGAAACAAGAATGTGATTTAATTCTATTTACTTAAAATATGTTTTTAAATGTTAACAAATTCAGATAAATTGAAATCATGTAACTTTTCTCATCATAATGCAATAAAAGTTTAAAAAACAAACAAACAAACAAAAAAAGAAATACAAACTTGCTGTCAAGATTTGACCTGTATGAGACCATTATGTTTGCTCTACCTAACCAATAGCCATCACATGAGTAGACCCCCATCTATCTCAAAACATGTTCTTTACATGTTGTAAATTTAAATGATATATCAGTTGTAATATTTTTCAATTTACATCCCAGAGAGATTATGAACTTTGTAACATCAAGATAATATATCCAAGTCAGATTAACTAGAGCCAGAGCCCTTAGACTTGGGTGCTGGGACTAAACTCAAGTCCTTAGAAAGACACCTCTTAATCCCCACCACTGGATTAGTTCTTAGAAATAATGTTTACTTCATAATATATACATTGCCCATGGCATCCAGTAAAGATGTCCTCCTAACAGGTTACAATGCACTTAATATGCTACCATGAGTGCTCAATTAGTGTGATACTTGTTCTTCATTTACGTGGAGAACAGAATCAGGTTCTTCAATAACTCTGTTTGGCTTACAATAGTCTTCCCTTTCCTCTCTGTCTTTGTCTACAAGCTGATAAGAACCTCCCAGGTGCTCCCTCTTTGTGTGCAGAGTTCTCAGTTTGGGTGGTTTCTAGATATATGACTATATGGGGTCATTAGCAAACAAACAGTAGTCAGGACCTGAAAGAGGAGAAACTAGCAAGGGGGACGGTGAAGAATGAGATTCAACAGCAACCAGACTGACGCAGTGTTTCTGCTCAGACCTAGTGCTATGCCATCTAATCCTTTTTCTTTCTATGGTATCTACTCTATGCATCCCTTCCATTGGTTTACTTAATCTTTAATGACCATGCCTGAGAGTTTTAAAGAAAGGAAAGCCACATGTGGATTATATTTTACTTTTCTTGGTCAAGTTCTTGGTCCATTTGGATGTCCACAGCACAACTCAGGTTGCTAAATAAAGACTTTCAGGGCTGGGTCCATGGAGTAAATAATTTCAGAATTTTCCCATTTGATTAAAATCAAGGTTAGGAAGCTTGTTGTGGATTAATTGAATAAATCAAAAGTTAGTTTCAGAATTTCATGTATTATGTTGGACTGGGTATCATGTTTAACACAAGGGAACTTGATTTAAATTTTACATCAAATACAAAATAATCTTTAAGTAGTTTATAAGATGCATGTGTAATTTTCTCAAAATTCTATAAATAGTGAGGAAGTAATGAATGTTTTTCTGTTTATTCCTATAACTTATTTTGAGGGCAGAGATAAATGATCTATAGTCTAGAAATCCAGGATTTTCTATATCTGGTTTTTAACATACTCTAAACTCTCCTCATATCAATTTTGGTCTCTCTTAAAAAGGTATGTTAGTAATAATACATTTAAACACTTCTAAATAGGATATGACTGAAAAAGAATTATCAATAGTGTAGGTGTCTTATTATGAGAGTAATTATCTTTATCTTCAAGTGTAAGTTCAGGTGCTCTGCCAAACATCTATGAGCACTTTAAAATCTATTAAAATATCTTCTCCCATCCATATTTTCTATTTCTGAGAGGAAAAAAAAATCACAGTTTCAGACAACTGCAGACACAATTTATTTCTGACCTTTTACAATAGGTTTGACATTTATTGATTCTTCAGTTACTAGCAGGAAATCCCCAGTGTTTCATTTTCTGAAACAGTTACAAAATACTTAGTTCAGCTGCCATCAAAACAGCATTTGTTCAGTTTTTGTGACTCATCCTCCAGGCCCTGAAATTCTCCAAATCCAGAAATCGTCTTCTTAGCAGAGAGACAGAGTTCTCAGTAGGATATCTGCAATAATGGTTTTAGCAAAACTAATATGATGATTCATGTGATAAATAGGATTTAAAATTTATATCATTCAAAAATATTTGTTACTAAACCTTTCACAAAACAAAACTGTAATTTTAGAAAAAAATAGTAATTATTTTTTCTAACTAGTTGAGATTTGGCTTAAAAAGGAGTCAATTGACTATTTCTGGTTTTAAAGTTTATTACATTTGGTGTAATTCATTCTATTGCTGTGTTAGTTAGGCTTTTACTGCTGAGAACAGACACCACGATCAAGGAAAGTCTTATAAAGAATATTTAATTGAGGCTGGCTTACAGGTTCAGAGGTTCAGTCTTTTATCATCAAGGCAGGAGCAGGGCAGCATCCAAGCAGGCATGGTACAGGAGGAGCTAAGAGTTCTCGATCTTCATCTGAAGACAGCTATCAGAATACTGGCTTCCAGGCAGCTAAGATGAGAGTCTTAAAGCCCACACTCACAGTGGCACACCTACTCCACCATGGCCACACCTAATAGTGTCACTTCCTGGGCAGAGCATATACAAACCATCACAATTGCTCACTGAGAAGGGAAGTTAAAATAGAAATCAGAGGTGGCTAGAGGGAGAGAGATGGCTGGAAGAGGGGCATAGAGGTGAGGATTGGGTATGCGGAGATAGGACTATAAGGGGTTGGGTGGTGCCTGGGATAGATAACAGAATTTGGCGGGGGCATCTTTGGGATGAGCCGGAGACTTGTGACAGGAGAGGCTCCTGAGAGTCTTTAGGAGTGAGCCTAGTTGAGACTCCTAGCAGCTAGGGATAAAGGGAGATTGGAGTGGCTGCCTCCTATAGCCAGATGGGACTTCCAGAGGAGGGAGGGGGGGACACCAAAACACCCACAAAACCTTCAATCCAAAATTTGTCCTGTCTGCAAGATGTGAAGGAATAAAGACTGAGCAGAGATTGGGAGCAGATTTGCTGTCCTCGGTACGTCTAATAATCCAAGGTCTTCAGAGCAAGGGAAGCTTCATCATCACAGTTTCACACAATGGTTCTTTGTAGCCCTATGGCAGGAATTCCACTTCTATCACATGGTTGACTCTCAGATTATTTCCATCCTACCCACAAACATCCATCTTTGATGCTCTCAAAACCAATAGTATGTGGACAATGCTTACACTGTTAAGTCCTGTCATCACTTTGAGAGAGAGCCCAGCCCTCCAGGGCAACAGCCCTACTGTCTTTTGTGTTTTGGCCTTAAGGGAACACTTTCCCAAGCAGTTGCTTTTGAGGATCATAGAATTTCTTTAGCTTAAAATGCTGCTACAAAGGGACTAGAATGGGCGGTGTGCAGCATTCAGGATACCCTCATGTTGTTTCTCTGCGGCACAGGAGGCTACATTTTAAAAAATCTTTTTCAAATCCATCTGCTTCATCAGCGTGAGACTGGACAGTCTTCTGCCTTGAAATCTCAATCAATCAAATCAGTTCATCATTTCTTAACTGAACTCCACTCTAGTTCTCATGACATAGACAGAATAAAGCCAAATTCTTCGCCAAATATCACATGAAGGACCCCCCCCCCATCCTACTTCCTTGTAACGTCCACGTTCCCCTTTGAAATCTGTGCAGCAGATCTCCAGAGATCACATTTCTCTCAATGTTTTTCCAAGTTTTCACAAGAACGGTGTCTACAGCACTCAATGGCATTTCCAGCTCAAAGTTCGAAACTTTTGCACATTGTGTTCACAAGCAATTAAAGTCATAAAAGCCACATTGTCAGGTTTATCATAACAATAGCCTCATACCTCAGTCCAGACTTCTGTCCCTGTCAGATGCTGGGGTAAAACACAGAATAAAAGCAACATAGGGGAGACAGAGTGCTTTGGTTTGTAATTCCAGACTGTGGTCCGGCATTGGAGGGAAATCAAGGCAGGAACTCCAAGCACCTATTTGCAATGATCTAAGACCAGAGAGAAAATACTTGCCTACAGACTCAATTGCTTGCTTGTAGACATCTGCTTTCTCCATTTATTCACAATTTAGCAACCCTTACCTAGAGAATGGTACCACCCATAGGAGGTTGGGTTTTCTCACATCAAGTCACTTAATTTACCTAATTCCCCATAGCCACAAGCCATCTTAATAAGATAACCCCTTACCAAGAATAACTTCTCCAATGATTAGGTTTTGTCAAGCTGAGGAATAAAACTGAGCACTATAAGGGTCATCCTGATTTGTGTCACGATAATTCCATCTTTTGGCTGGTGATTGCTTATAAAACCTAGGCCTGAACCAGGTGGTGCATTGCAGTACCCAAACACGAAAGTGGTAACATCTTTAAAGTTTTATCTCGAAGAAATAAAGAACTAAGAATTAAATGGGGCTGGAGAGATGGCTCAGCTGTTAAAGGCTAGGCTCACAACCAAAAATATAAGAATTAAATGAATAAATAAAATACACAATTTCACAAAATGTTAATGTAGATTTCTATAAATAATATTTATCACTTTTAATGATGGTCTTCATTTTTAAGAACAATTTTAAGTCAATTTTCTGTAAAAAAAAAAATAAGTGTACATAGAAAGGAAGCTTTGAAGTATTGTAGCTCTAATCTACCAGCCTATGGCTGTTGCTAACATACAGAGAAGAAAGCCCAGAAAAATTTTTGTAAATGGAGTTGGAGATTGAACTAAGTCAAAATTGATTATTTCTAATCAGAGAACATTTCAGTTCAATCTCCAGTTTTTGAAGACTTTAAGCTGTCTTTTTCCTATTACTTGTATTTGAAAGAATAATTTTTAAATATGCTACCATGGTTATACAGCTTGGCCAAATATAAATCAACACATCTTTCCTGAGAAACTCATTGATTATGTTTTTGCATTATTGTAGAGAATACACACCAAGGTCACCCAATATAGCTTTTCTTTTCTTTTTCATTTTATTTAAAATGCAATGATCCCACTAATATGTTTTTATTGACCCATATTAGCTGTCTTTCTTCAAAACTGTATGTCCTTTCATATATAAGTTAAATTCAGTGAAATTTTAGCAATTTTTCTTGTAGCATACAAATACCATCAATTTCTTTTGTTATCAACTATTTTATATAATAGATCTCCTTTTCCTGAATTATTTACAATTTACCAATCCCTTTAAACACGCAATGAATTTAGAAATCAATAATTAATACAGAAAACAATTACTAGGTACTTTAATTTTTTTCCTTGAATGTATTCTTGGACTAAAATCAGGAGAGCAATAGCAAGAATGAATGAGGACACAGAGAAGGGTAGAGAGAGAAAGAAGGAGAGTAGATGATCTGAGAGAAGTTGTGAAAAGGGGGTGCTTGTTAAAATACATTGGTTGAAATTCTCAGTGAATTCAGGAAAGCATTAAAAATATTAAAAATAAAATAAAACTATTTACACTAGCACCAGTGACATTAAATAGGAGGTTCTCTGAATCAATTTTCATGAAGTTTTGTAATATTCCAAATATTCCAAGTTTTGAAATACAGAAATTTGAAATGAATATACATAATCCTGACCTAAGACTACCAGCTACTCTTAAGTATTATTAACAGCAGCATGCTTACAAGGTGTGTGTTTAAGATTAACAGTTTTATATATATATATATATATATATATATATATATATAACTAGTTTTTATGTTTCTAGTAATCTACACTTTGATAAGTAACATTAAAATGCTAACTCAAAATCTTTCCTGTTTGTTTATATTTATTTATTTAGATTTATTTTTTGTTTGTTTTGTTTTCTAGACAAGGTTTCTCTGTGTAATAGTCCTGGCTGTCCTGGAATTCAATTTGTACATCAGGTTAGCCTCAAATTCACAGATATCTGCCTGCTTTTGCTTCCAAGTGCTGAGATTAAAGGACAGAAGGGTCTTCCAGGTGCCACACCAACAGAACAAGTGACTCTGATGACAACTTCAGTGATGGTCCTGGGAGTTCTGCAAACCTGGACAATTGGTGCTGCCAATAAGAAACAGGACCAGGGGGCTGGAGAGATGGCTCAGCAGTTAAGAGTACTGACTGTTCGTCCAGAGGTCCTGAATTCAATTCCCAGCAACCACAGGGTGGCTCACAACCATCTGTAATAGGGTCTGATACCCTCTTCTGGCGTGTCTGAAGAGAGCAATGGTGTACTCATATACATAAAACAAATAATTCTCTTTTTTTTAAAAAAAAAAAAAAAGAAAGAAAGAAAGAGAGAGAGAGAGAGAGAGAGAGAGAGAGAGAGAGAGAGAGAAAGAAAGAAAGAAAGAAAGAAAGAAAGAAAGAAAGAAAGAAAGAGAGGAGAGAAACAGGCCTCAGGCCTAGAGATGCAGTTTATTTTATAAAACACCTGCCTAGCATGTATGAAACTCTGGGTTCAATCTTTAGCAGCACATAAACCAGGCATGGACAATGATGCCCCTATAATCCTAGCATTTGGGAGGGTAGATGATCAGAAGTTCAACGCCATCCTCAGGTACCCCGGGAGTTGGAGACCAGCCTGGGATACAAGAGATGCTGTCAAAAACCAAACTAAACCAAACCAAACGACAGAAGAAACAGGCCTGCCCCTCTAGTTGACAAGACTTTTGACTTGTAATAACTCAAGATGTCCTCGTTGTGGCTTCCTTCCTGGCCATGGGGCAGGTCCCTCACCTGCTTTTGGGAGATGTGCTGAATCTGCTGCTTTTGTTGTCTTAGCTGCTCTGCTTGCTTGCGGGTTCATTTCAAGGAGTGTTCTAGCAACTTTGACCAACCCCATTTTCGTTATTATTTGGAGCACTCTCGGGAATTCCTTTGTACTCTTCAGTCCCTGCCTCTTCATACATGTCTTTGTTAGTACAGTTGAGTCAAATGTTTAATCCCCCAAGTGAGTGAGGCTCCTATTCAGGAGCTCTGCCATGCATTTGGTCATGAACACCTTACCCCGCCTGATCCTCAGGTTCCCAACTTGACAAGTAGGAAAAATAAGCCCCCTCACTGAGTCACAGGGTGAGTACAGATTTGAATGAGGTGGTGGACATGAGCCGAAATTTTATTATAATTTTTTAACAGTTTGTGTTAAGTGTATTGAACATGTGCTCTATTCAAGGCTTCATGGAAGTTGCAGGTCTGGAGGGAAGAACAGGCAAACACTTGCATCCACAACAAGCTACCGGATGTGACGTTAGCGTCAGTTACCTGAACAAGGATCTAGGACCTGAAAGACAGGGTGGAGAACTCTCCTTGGGCATTGTGGGAAACTTCCTAGGGAAGGTGGTTCTTGAGTGGGAGGGTCAGCTCAAAGTCATCACCGGCTATATGGTGAGTTCGAGGCCAGCCTGGGCTACAAGACCTGGTCTCAAAATGTCCAAACCTTTCAAGGTGGGAAGCCATTTCTCATCTGAGCTTCTTGTCAGCCACAGCAGCATAGCCACAAACAACACTAGGAGTCCTTGGTAGACAGCACGTTCTGAAGAGCATCCCTCCTTTTTCGTGGATAAAGGTGACTCTGAAGTTATATGGGCTTTAGTTTCTCTAAGAACTGACCACTTGGTAACCCTCTGGCTATGTTATTTGGGAGCTCAGCCCTGTGTTTGGTGTTTGGCCTCATTCCTCAGAGGAGGTGACCAGGAATTTGACCAGTTCAGAAGCATCTAGAGTTTGAACCTCTGCAGAATAAGTGGTACTCCTCAAGGGCAGGAGCGGGAGGGGAGAGGACGTAAACAGTCACTTCCTACCCTCTCTCCCCTCCAGAATGTGTGTCAACCTTGAAGAGACCTCCCTCAGGATAAGGAGGGAGGTAACACTGGCACCTGGCAAAGGTCAGCGAGACCTGAACCCGCTGTTTGTCTCCATTCCTGAGTTACTCAAGTTCCTTTGAAGGCCAGCTTAAGCAAGAGGCTGAATTTGGCTGACGGAGTGTTTTCAAGAGTGACATGAGGCAAGAAGAAAGGCGGAGACCGAGTTACCAAATGATTAAAGACTGAATATGGTATTTTCTTTAAAAAAAAAAAAAGTTTGAAAAGACTCTTGAGAAACTGACACATCCCCACGAGAGAGCAAAGTACAAACAGAGCAAAGGGTCCATTGAAATGACCACGTTTGTGTATGTATTTTTAATATTTATATATACACATGAAATCTGCGTTGTGTAACAAAAAAAATGCTAACTCAAAGTTGTCTTAGCAGAATTGGTGTTTGTTGGTAGAAAGGTTAGTGATTTTAGCAAGAAACTTGCATTCATTGATATTTTGAATAATTTTTTTATATTTTAAAGTAGTTAGAGGTACTTACTAAAGCTTCATAAATGTAAAGACAGTCTCCATGTTTTCATGGATTTCAGCTTAATGGGAATTTAAAATGGTATTTTAAAATGTATTTTAAGTTTTCCTATATTATATCTTGTTGTAATTTCTTTAGAGTCTTGGAATTTAGAAAATTATTTCTATTCTTCGAATGGTACTGTTTTCTTTTTTATAATATCATTTTCAACTTTAATATCATAATCTGTTTGGGTCTCTGTGCATGTGATATCAACCAGAAATTCTGGTCAAATAATTTAAGGAAAAGTGGAAGGTTTTAATTTATTTAAGAGCATTATATTCATGTTTTTTCAGCCATTTTGGTTAACAAAGTTTTCTATGTTTTCTTCTTTTCAATTTTTTCTCATCTAGCTCTGATATTTCAGGAAACAACCTTATTCAAAAGGTGAGGTTTTCAATACTTCATTGTGTAAATACTGCTGTGATTTTACAGCTTACATATAAAGGTTTTTAAAATCTTTGGCAGACATTTTAATGATTACTTTTCTTAATAAATAAAGAATACAGGGTTTTTTTGGTTTTTTTGGGGGGG
>JADRCD010194267.1:0-35311 GCA_019843815.1 Montemys delectorum | reverse complement strand
AGAGAGAGAGAGAGAGAGAGAGAGAGAGAGAAAGAGAGAGAGAGAGAACAAACCAGGGTCACAGGCTGGCCTCAAATTTTTCATGTCGTCTGACTTGACTTGAGCTTGAGCATGACCTCATGAGCTTATTGCCTATACTTCTCCCATGTTGAGATTTCAGGTATAGATTACCATGCCTAGTTTATGCTCTGGTTCTGGGGATGGAATCCCAGATTTGTACAAGCTAGGTAAGCACTCTACCAAGTGAGTCCTATCTAAGTCCACAACCGAGTAACTTCTTGAACTACTGAATAGACAGGGTGGGAAGGAAGTAGACACTGAGATGCCACACTCTGGTACCTGATACTTGTGCTGGCTAGCATTGTCTCAATTGGATACAACCCAGAGCCACCATTGTTACCTCATTTGAGAAAATGTTCCTACCAGATTGGCCTGTGGGCAAGCCTGTAGTATTTTTTTCTTGACTGATAATTAATATAGAAATGTCCAGCTCTCAGTGGGCGGTGGCACTACTGGGCTAGTGTTCCTGTGCTGTAAGAAAGCAGGCTGAGCAAGCCTTGAGAAGCAAGCCCGTAAGCAGCTCTGTCTTTCATGGCCTCTGCATGAGCTCCTGCCTCTGAGTTCCTGCCTTGTCTGAGTTCCAGTCATGGTGTCCATCTATAGACTGTGACCCAGTCTTATAGGTAAGCCAAGGAAGTCCCTTGCTCCTCAAGCTGCTTTCAGTCATGATGCCAATAAAAACCCTCAGCAAAGACACTCTGCTAGACTCTTAGGTATCATTCCTGACCTTCACTTTTGTTCTGGCTAATATGCAGTCAACACAATACTATCAGTGAACTTTGCCAACAGCATCCAGAGTTTCTTATGCTCTCTTCATTATCTTTAATCTCTTAGGTATGGTGATGAAGCATCCTATTTTTACAGAGGGCTCCCATATTTCCCCATCCCCAGCCTGGGTTATGTTTTCCTGTCCAGCACTCCTTTTAAATACTTCTTACTGCCCTGTGGCTATCCGTGCATTTCCACATTACTCTACATTTGTCTCATTATGTGTGTCTCTCTCTTCTACTAAGGTTGTGGAGGCCTTGAGGGGAAGGCCTGGGTCTTACTGATTTGTGGTATTTTCAATGCTTATTCTATGGATCCTCTGGCATTCACAGCGGATGCTATTTTGAATGAGCTTGAATAGAACATGTAGGTGATAATGACCAGAGTTAGAAACATGGGTTGGAGCTCCAGTGGTAAGGAGACAGAGTGTGGGTATCCAAGAGGGATGCTAGAAAAGGATCTACCGGGATCCTAACTGGGAGGGGGGCTGAAGATTTAGGGACTGAGGTACAGATGCCAGTGAAGTCAGCCAAGAAGAGGTTTTCAAGAGAGGTGGTTAGACACCCAGGCTGGTTACAAATCGAGGAAGCCATCGGGACTTGAAGAGGAGGAGGATGGGTGTGACAGCTGTTCTTGATTGTTATCTTGACTATATCTGGAATCAACTAAAACCCAAGAGGCTGGGTACATCTGTGAGGGATTTTTTTCCCCCTTAATTAAATCACTTGAAGTAGGAAGATTCACTTTTAATCCAGATCTTTTGAGGTTTGTAGATCCACATTTAAATCTGGGCCATACCTTCTGCTCGAAGCCTACATAAAGGACAGGGAAGAAGGAAGTAGTCACCCCTTATCTGCTTGCCCTTGTTCTCTCTGGCAAACCCATTCCTTCACTGGCATTAGAGCTTACTTGTTTGGGATTCCTGCATATACTGAAGAACAGCTGAGACATCCAGCCTCGTGGACCGAACAACTAGTAGATTCTGGAAATTTGTGTCAGTAGACAGGCATTGTTGGGCTAACTGGATCATAGCCTGTAAGCCATTCTAATAAACCTCATGTGTATTCATTCCATAAGTTTTGCACCTCTATCCTGATCAATATGATGCGCAATGGAATCTAATGCTGCATGAAAGCCAGGTAGATGAGCATTATCTTATTTCTCACGTTATGAAAAAAATGCTGGAAGCATCTTTTAGGGGGGAGGGGACTAGTCATTTCAGAAGCATCGATCAGTCTATCCTGGCAGGAAAGGATAGACTGTGTGGCAGAGCACAGCCTATGGACTGGAAGCAGAGAGAGAAATATGCCTGCATTAATAGATTTTTTTTCTCCTTTTTGTATCATCCAGGCTCTCAAGTGTGGCCGCACCCACGTTCAGGACAGGCCCTCCTCACTTGGTTAATCCTCTCCCAGAAGTGCCCTCATGGATACACTAGAGGTGTGCTTTACTGATTCCTTAGGCATGTCTCAATTTAATCAAGTTGGTAGTCAAGATTAACCATCCCATAGAGGAATGAAGACACTTCTGTGGTGTTTGGGAGATCATTCCTGAACTTTGTGAGGGGAGGCAGTCAGGGGACAGTGGACAAAAGAGGGCCGGGCGGTAGGACTTTGGAAGCATCTGAGACCCAAGGTGCCTGGAAAGGGAAGAAAAAGAGGATGAGAAAAATAGCACCTGAGCAAATAGCAGGGTGACTGTCACTTGACTTCGGTTGAGTGGGAGGGGCTGGTAGAGGTTGGGAAGTAGAAGCCATGCTCAAGAGGAGGGGTGGAAGCCCCGGGGAGGGGAATGAAAGCAGCCTTTGTGAAAAAGAGTACTCCTTCACCAGGTGTGCCCTGCCAGTCTCCAGGGCACTGCCCTAGGAAGGGAGGAATCAGGCACAAGGACGACAGGCCAGAAGCAAGCAGAACCATGCTGAGGCAGCCACAGTGCTAGGAGTAGGTTTGGTATAGGCTGGTGGTACCAACCACCCTGGGGACTTTAAGGAGGTACAGGGTACTCAAGTGGTCTCACTTGACTAGTCATTGTCCCTGGTAAGGACTTGCTTTTCTGGTCCTGTTGGCCAGGAGCTTGAGGAAGGGAGCAGCAGGAGGAGGCAAGGCAAGGTTTGAAGACAACTTAGTTGTAGCCAGAAAAACTACTGCAGTAAAAGTAGAGAGGGAGTTTCCCTCCTCTCATCTCCTCCCCTCCTTTATCTCCCTCTTTCCTTTGCTCTCTCTTCCCGCCCCTGACTCTATTTATTCTGTCCTGTCTCATCTGTGCTCATTGAGTGTTTTGGGGATAACCTCGTCTGCCTGTAGTCCTACATAGAATACTCTTGTCCAGGTCACAGAGTCCTGCATGTGAAATTATACCAATCTTGCTAAGAGTTTAACAGTTGTCAGAGTTCCCACGAACCAGAACCCGCCACAGCTTTAACAGAGACACATCCAGTTATACTAAAACGCTGTCTTGTTCCTCCTGATTAGTTTGGGGGAGAATGAGTACCTAAAAGAAAGTGTCTGTAGGCCCCCTTTTCTCCAAGAGCCTCACGCAAATCATCGGTTGGATTGAAAATCCCCTAAACAAATGCAGCTTCCAGGAATACTACATCTGTGAGCCCTCACCCGTGCATGAGTCTGGAGGATTCTGAGTTTGTGAGTCTATCTCGGTGGCTTAGGCTTCCCAGTGAACTGGCTGGAAGCACAGTCCTGGTAAAATGTGTCTCTAGGGTTGTCAGTTTGAGAGGAGGAGTGAAGCAATGGTCTTAGCATTGGGAAGGCAATGGTCCTTTGTCCAATGTGGATAGCCTCCAGGCAGGCACAGCTGGTTCCTTTTTTGGGGATTCATTAGTGGGACACGTGCTGGTTTTTTGAGAAGCCTACAGATATCTGCCTTGAAGATGTAAGTCTGGTCAGCAGATGGACCAATACAAGTTGGCAAAACATACATTGGCATTTTCCCTGTGGAGGAGTTAGGTCATTGACTTTTGGTCATGAATGCTGTCCACAGCCATATCATCAGGGATGACAAATGTGCGCGTGTGCCAAGAGGCGGTCGGGCAGAAGCTCTATGACATTCTCACTGCCCCAGTGCATGCTGATTCTCTAGTTCACCCCCATCCTGCCTTTTGTTTCTATATCTTTTGCTTTTCTGCTCTTTAGTTGCTTCTGGGCTGAGGCTAAGTCATAAGTCTTAGAGCCAGGGTTATAGTTGGGAAGCTTTTGCTTAACAAGACTCTTTTAAAAGACCCAGGAGAAAAAGCACGTCTGCTCAGTAGATGGACAAGGGTTCAGGATCCCACTATCTTTACAGGGCCATTCTTTCTTCCTCCAGCGTCTTGCCCCCACCCCATCTTACTATAGACTCTAGTGATCCTTCACCTGATGCCCAGACATGCAAGGGATTGAAAACATGCCTAACTGAGGGTTTTACCTATCCTTTCCTTTTCTACTGATTCCTTGCATTTCCCAGATGGGGCGTGTTTGAATTATCTAAGCAACACAATAAGAACAGAAGCCCGTATTTGTTTATAAAGTCTCTATTGTCTGTAGACGGCCATCCATGTTCCCGTGGAGAAGATGGGTGTCCAAAGGATGCATGCTGAGAGAGCCCCTGCTCCCACAGAGCTGTGTACCCAGGACCTGCATTTTCCAGGCAGGGGCTTGGAGAACGAGCCTCCTCTTGTGGACCAGAAGCCTGTCTTTCCTTCAGCCTCAGCCTGATCTATTTGTCACTTTGGATTATTTTCCTTATACCTGGCACATAGCGGCAGCCCCATCAATTGCAAGGATTCCTAGGGAGTACTGTTGTGGCACGGAACGCAAATGCCATTCCCTCTCAGTTCCTGCTTTCCCAGGGCCTGCCGGAATGCATTTGTATTGTCTCCAAACCTGGCACTTTAAAACAAATGAAAAGGGCCCTGAATGACAAACACGGCACATACAGTGGGCGGGCCATTTGCAGGGAAATGGTTGCAAGGAGAATCGGTACTTTATGAATATTCACTGAAGTGTAAACCTGCACATTGCTCATACGCTTTTCTGCATTCTAATTTGCCCATGAATGCAAATGAGTCCTGTTTAAAATAGAGAGGGGGGAGAGCGGGCTCTTTGCAGAACACCTAA
Organism: Montemys delectorum; assembly: GCA_019843815.1. NCBI lineage: Eukaryota > Metazoa > Chordata > Mammalia > Rodentia > Muridae > Montemys > Montemys delectorum. The sequence continues at coordinate 30,374 of JADRCD010194267.1, read as the reverse complement.
TTGAAAGATGTTTGTACATCGTGTTTGATATTTAGTAAACAGAGAGACAAATCTGATCATTTTCTAAATGAGACCTCAGAAACAATAAAAAATAATGATCACAAAAACCTGGAGAGTTGGGAATGTGCAGAACTAAATGCTTCCTAAAAAGAGGGACATAATTACTCTGTCTCAGGGTGCAATTAGTGTCCTAATTATACCAAGGTGTATTTTGCTTATCTCCTCACTAAACCCTTTGTTGAGATTTAGTTGACTCTAGGAGCCATAAGACAGAGGGGGTGGGCCCTGTCCTCCATTAGGCGATGGATGGTCCTGGGGGGGGGGGGGGGATAGGGGCTAGATAGATGACACTCTGGGAAGTACCTTCATCTTTCTTTTAGACTGACAGATGGTTTCAGTCTGGGTTGGACTGCTTGCTGCTGCTTTCAATGCAGGAGTGTTACCTTTTTGGATTCATGAAAGCCACTCAATCAAAGATAAAAAGGCAGGCCAGTGTGGGAATCAATAAAATCTGTACTTTCAGCTGGAGTGTCTAATAGTAATTCTTCTCGTGTCACTGCCTGGTTAAACAGTCATACTCCTTCTAAAAGCCCTAGAACAGATAATAGATTCATGTGGCTTTGCTCTATTGTGTTGCATGTGGCCTGGAAAAGGGGAAAGGGGGCTCCTTCTTCTTCTTCTTCTTCTTCTTCTTCTTCTTCTTCTTCTTCTTCTAAGGACAAACAAGACATTGAGGCACCGTGTATTCAAGTGCATTCCCCACATTGTGGATCATCTCATTAGAGCAGGAAGACTTTCCTTCGGTGGAGCTTTTCTAGACAGATCTGATACACTCATTGTAAACTCTCCTTTGGGGACATTTTATATTGATATTCAATCATCCTGCTCTGTCTGTCTGTTGTCTGTCTGTCTGTCTGTCTGTCTCGTGTGTGTGTGTGTGTGTGTGTGTGTGTGTGTGTGTGTGTATTATTGTTGGAAGAGTCATAAACACAAGTGCTTTTTATTTCAAAATTAACCAATCATGAACATTGAGACCTGTCCCTGAGAGGTGAGCAGCAAACACCACACTTTTCAAGGCTGAAACTGAGAAGGCAAAATGGCATCCCAGAAGTTGCAGGCAGGGACTTTAGTGTCTCATAAAGCAAGTGGATTTGGAGCTGGACGGCAGGGGAGTGACAGCACGGTCAGGATCTGGGCAAGCTGTTCTCCCTCTCAGTACACACCAGGGCTTGTACATCATCCCATGGCCAGGGGCGGTGAGCGATGGAGGGGCTGCGTGCTTTTTCTTTCAATCTTCCCTCCAACAGTCTTATAGAGAACAAACTAAAACCACACACATACACATACATGCATGCATGCACACAGGCACGGGTGAACACACATTCACCAAAAACAACCCTGAAGTGTCTGTGTTGAGTGGAACAACATTAAGTAGAATCAGCTGGGTTGCCATTTACACACCACCTTCTAGGGATTTTGAGTGAATGAGAGCCACAGCTTGCTAGTCTACCATCAGGGATGAAAAAGAAGCACTGGACCAAGTGACATATCGTTGACCATGGCAAGCAGACCCCTTTGATCAAGAATGTCCTTTGTCAAGGCTTCTGCTGACCTCTCTTCTCCCACGTCCCTTTAAGCAAAGGCTGCTTCCCACCCTTTGCTCCCTTGGAAGATTTGTCTGCTGCTGTCAGGTTGATCCAGAGCCTTATCTGGCATATTGGGAGGGATTTCTGCAGACAGAAAAATACTGAGTGTCTTCCTCCTGGCTGACCCCTCACTCTCCTCCCCAAGAAAACTTCAGCAGATGTAGACAAGATTTTAATAGCTACATAAAGAGAAGTGCATGACAATCTCATTAGGGGAGTCATAATGGCCTGCCGGAGGATCTCAGAGAGGACAATCGATCAACGTCTAGTTTGTTACGGCATCCTTAACGATGGCCGTTTGCCCCTCCTCATAATCACCCATTCATTACCCAATTGCTCGGCTTCCAATAACACTTCACCCTCACTGGCCTGGGCCTCCCTTTGAGACCTTCTACAACTATTGACATCACTCTTTAAGTGTGGCTGAATCAGGACGGGTAAGTGACAATCATAAAAAAGCAGTTAGTGGGCCACCCCATTGCTTGCTGTGATATGGCACATTAGAACTCTTTTCTTTCCCAGCCGTCCTGGGCCACACTTCATCCAAAACCTAACATCTGCAGGAGGTCAAGGCAGTGAGGCCCATGGGTAGGGGGAAGGATTTCCAACCATCTGCCGAGGAAAAAGGAAGAATCTAAATATTCTGCAGACCTTCCCTCTTGAAGTTATTTATAGTGGCCAAGGGTAAAAGAGTAGTTATTAATGGTACCAGCCCATTGTCTTCTTTATGCATTTCTGAGGACCATGGACATAATTAAGCTCAAAGCTGAGTTCATTTTCCCCTTAGAGGCTTAAATGGCCTGAAGCCATTTCCCACTCTTTCCTTCCCACTTGTACTGGGTCTTCTGAGCTGTTGAAAAATTCAACATTCCTATAAACTATAGTACTTTGTAAAGGTCACACGCCAGTTAATCTGAACCCAGGGTCTGGAGCTTAGCGCACAGTAGCTGTGGCAGTCGGCTGTCCAGCCCAGTGATGTGGGGCTAGCCTGTGGAGATTGGAGAGCTGCACAAGGCAGGATACAGAGCTCTTTAAATATTACCCAGCGTTTCCTGGATCAGCATGATATTTAAAGATTTTTGTTCCACCTGCCTGCGAAATATAGAGTCCAGCCGAGAGGCAAGAAAATGAATATGGATTTCTTGCCCTTTCGGTGTATCCACTCCAGAAAATAGCCATTTCTTTCTTTCTTTTTCTTTTTTGCCGAGCTAGGGAACTGCAGGCTTCAGGCAGCCACGATTACAATCATGCATCATGAATGAAATGTGCCATTTGGAGAAAATCAGCCACTCATTCCATTTCAAAACCCCACACAAATCAATAGTGCTAGGAGAGGTTCGGGGCCGAGCTGGATGCTATGTTTAAACTAAAGCAGTTTCTCCACACATGTCTGGTACTCAGAGAAGCAGCTAGGGGTGAACTCTGTGCCTGGGGCTCAAACCAGAGGATTATCAGCCTCTGGAAGCTGGGTGAGTTCTGTACGTGAGGAGCAAGAGAGACTTTGTGCTGAGGGCTGCAACACTGGGCTTGATCGCAGAACAGGCTCCTGTGCTTGAGTTCTGCTTGTATTAGATTTTTTTTACCAAGCCATGCATGCAAAAGATTTATATGGAGTACCCAGAAAGAGGAGAGCATCCGCTGTAGATGCAAGCCCTTCCTTCCTGAAGCTTTTAGATGTCAACAAGGGAGCTAGTGATGTTACTGGGCAATTATAATACAGTATAAATATGTCCAACACTTTGGGATGAGGATATTCACCCTTTTACTTTCCATTTTCTTATGGGAGAAATGAGGAAGTTTAAATAACTTAAGCCTTCAAGGGATCCTTCCATTCTAGGATACTGAGCAGACAGTTGGGCAGACAGACAAGCAGACATTTCTGCCTCACCTTGTTCCCAGTTCTTGGATCCCTTGTCCCCCAAAACATCAACTTAGTTATAGACAAAAGACTCATGTGAAGTCACAGCTAAGGTGCCAGATAAATGTTATGGGCTGGAAGATGTTTTGGCAGTTCGGAGTTCCTCGGGAGCTTAGATGGGGGAGAGATGATTCAGAGCCTAGTCATTGCCAGATACACTTTTCTCTGCACTGTCTTAACCATTCCCCTGGCTCCCATTACTCACATATGGACAAGACTCCTAAATCTGTGTCTTCAGACTAGCTCTTTCCCATGAGCCTCTCTCTTGGCCAATTCCTACTCCCTTTACATCTAAGCAAATGTAAGCAGCATTTGCTCCGAGAGGTTTTGGTCTTTGTGCCAAGTTAGATCTCCTCCTAGATCCTCTGTGTATCCTGCTCTTTATCTTCACACTCATCCCAGCCATTCTAGCAAATGCACGTGTAATCAATTTCTCCCTTAAGGCTGCAGTATCCTCAAGGGAGAGAAAATGTCTACTGAACTCACTGTTCTTTCTCTAGTTCCATCACAATGCTGGGAATTTTATCCAGGTCAGCCTGTGCTTTCTTGTTGTTCATTTCTATAAATAAACAACTAATTCTTCTAGAGAATAAATGTCTCTTCCTTTAACACTTCCAGACCATTTCACCCTGTTGGGTTAATCCCAGAGTACAATGGAAACTATGATAAGTTTGCCAACTTATCGTATGAAATATGCCAACATATTTCAGATTATGGGGTCTCACGGAGATCTTGAGAATCAGAGGTTCAGACGAGGCTTAGATGTCAACATGTCATTTGAAGATATCACACAAATGAAAGAAGAAAGGAACCAGGAAAAGGAAGGGGAACCAACTCCAGATTATGTGTCCCTGTGCTTACCACTGCTATATTGTGGTAGAGAATACAGAACATTCCCACCAACAACAAACCAATCGACCAAGCAGCTAGCTGATGCATAGCTAATATGCATTGCTCAACTAGTACACTTCTCAGCCATACAGAATGTTTCTGGATAGAGACTGGAAAGATCATGCCACGGAATAGTTCTCAGAAGGAAAAGGGACAGAGATTTGCTCTCACAGTCTACTGTCATAGATACAAATTAAATATCATGGGAAGAGGACTTTCTTACATTATTATCTGGTGTGTGTGTGTGTGTGTGTGTGTGTGTGTGTGTGTGTGTGTGTGGGTAGTCAGTGAATCCCTAGGACTCCTACCTCCCCATCTCTGCTTGCCTGTCTAGCTCTAGGATTGCAGATGTATGCTGCTCAGCCAGGATTTGTGATGTGAGTTCTAGGGACTGTATTCAGATTCCTAAGCCTGCACAACAGGTACTTTCCAGCTGAGCCATCTTCTCAGCCCCTGTTTGAATTTTCTTAAAATTGCTTAAAATTTTCTTAAAATTGAATTTTCTAAATTGCTCAGTTGCTATCAGTGAATGCAGAGGTAACTATTGTCTTTATAAAACAAGACCTACTTCCAAGTTGGTCCTTGACTAGAATCTGGGGACTTAAATTTTAAAAGAGTCTTCAGCTTTCCCATGGGAAGAATGACTCGCTATTTCTAATTGTTTTTGTGTATGGGGGAGCAGTGTGATTTATACTGGATCCTTGATTCCCTTCTAAGGGTCTAGAATTTTGATATGTGCTTGCAGGAAGGTACCTATCTGGCCACTCCCCAGGAAAACACTCTGGGATCCTCTGGGAGTCTCTAATAAACTTCTCTGGTAGATGACAACGTTTTATATGCATAGATGCAACCTGTTACCAAAGGAGCTAAGAGAGTTCTTATGGAAGCTTGTGTCTGGTTTCCAGTGGCTTTTGCTCATGTACTCTTTTCTTTTGATGGTTTTTCTTTGTATTTTGTTGCTACAGTAACCTACATACGTGAGCACAACTATATGCCATAAGTACTGTAATCAATCCTAGGACCTGAGGGCCCCGGCACAGAGTGTACGTTCAACTTAAGGTGGAAGCATCAAGCTGGCCCTAGGAAGTGGTTCAGCAAGGTAGTGACTGAGGTAAAACAAGAGAGGAAGCCAAGGAGCTACAGAGATCTGTCAGATACATGGAGCAAAAAGATTCCAGATGGGCTTTGGCTGCTGCCAGCTGTGCAAACTGCTGAGTGAGTTAATGTCTCTATGGCTCAGTTTTGCTCTGGATAAAGTGGTGAATATGCTGTCTACATTGCAATGTCGCAATGAATAGTATCATGTATGACTTTCTTCCGTCTGTTTATTTGGGGGAAAGAAGACTGCTCCTCTTCCTCTTCCCCCCCCCTCCTCCTCTTCCTTCTTCTCCCTCTCCTCCTTTTTTTTTTTTAAGTTTTAAGAATGACATCATATTCCCCTCTAGCCCCCTCCCATGACTTCTTCCTGCTCCCATTCAAATTGATGGCCTTTTTAAGTTTAACTGTAATCGCTACATATATGTGTAAATATATGAATACAACCTGCCGAGTCAGTTCAGTGTTAGTTGTATGGATTTGATTCCAGGAATGTCCATTTGGTATTAATTAACCAATTAGGGGGATCACCCCTGGGAAGACCAATTATCCTTCTCAGTAGTCACTAGGTGTCTGTGGTTCTTTGCTTAGGGCTGGGGTCCCATGCAGTTTTCCACGTTAGCATGTCTATTGGTGTTGTCTCTGTTCAGGTCTTCTTAGGCTACTGTTGAGTTTCATGACTGTAGCTTCCGTGTCATTTGTAGGAGACACAATCTTGCACCACACTTCCTGGCCTGCTGGCTCTTACAGTCTACCCCTCTGCTGCCATGTTCTCTGAGTCTTAGATATTGGAGTTTTATTGTAGATGTCTCAGTTGGGGCTGGCCATGTTACAGGCAGTTGCTCTCCACTTTTGGACCAGTTATCACTTTCTATGGTGCTCTTCATCTGTTCAAAGAGAAATCCTTTGATAAAGGGTGAGAGTGACACATCTTTGTGGCTCTAAGGGTAATTATGTAGACTATAATAGGAATTAGTTAGAGATTCCGTCGGTTCAGAAAAGTAAGAGCAGTAGGCTCTCCTCTAAGATCTATGATCTGACTAGTCCTGGGTAGTTGGTTAGGCTTACAGAATATGCACAATTTCCCTCCTGCCAAGTGTGCCTTAAGTCAAACTAGACAGCTGTTTATTACTACCGAGACATGAGCTCCACTAATGTACCTATAAGAATATCTTACAATGCTGGCTATTGTTGATACTTATTGACATTGCAGTTGGGCAGCACCATTGAATTCCTTTAGCAGCTTGTATAGCACTTTTCAGTTCTATGAAAGTCATCAGGGAGGAGGTGTTCAGGTCAAATCCAGTTTGAATTCTGAGTTCTATGTCCACAGTGCACACTGTCTTCAGCCATGGGCACTTACTTTCAACTTCTCAGGGGCAACAGAGAACAACAGCAATAACATATTGCTTTGGGAGTGAAACACTGCCTAAAGGTTTCTTGACCTTCAGGCTGCAATAGTTTGAAAGAGTAACAGAAGGGAATGAAGCTGCTGCTCTGAATAATGATGGCTATGGTATGAGGGAAGGAAGGTGATGTTTCAATTTCTCCATTTTAAAAATTATTTATTTATTTATTTTTACTTCATGTGCATTGGTGTTTTGCCTGTATGTATATAAGTCTACTGTGTGAGGATGTCAGTTATAGACAGCTGTGAACTGCCATGTGGATGCTGGGTACTAGGTGCTGGGAATTGAACCCAAGTCCTTAGGAAGAAAAAGCCAGTACTCTTAACCTCTGAGCTATCTTTCTTTCCAGCCCCCAATGTCTCCATCATTGGACGGCAATGTCTAGTAAGATGTTACCTGTTCTTAGGACATGCTATGGAGGTAGATCTTGCTGGATATAGACATATTCCCAAAGGAGTTCTCTTGGAGTGCATCAGCTTATGGCTGCTTGGATACTATTCCTAGATGATAGGTATTGTATGGATTTTCCTGGGGAGTCTTTTTATTCACCCAATATAAAAGGTTAACAAAGGTTAATAAAGACTCAAACCAAAACCAACAAAGCTAAAGAAAAAAAAAGATTCTATTCAAGTCCAGCTTGGTGAACCAATAAATTTATTGAGGCTACTTCCAGAAGGATGTCTGATGGGATCTTGGGTGATTTAGGGGTAATTGCATCACTAAGAAGCCAATGCCAGCACGGGTGGTGACTTTTAAAAGCTGTGTCCCTGGAGTCTCTTTTGTGACTTGGAGGCAGCATTAGAGAAGATTCTCTCTCCCATTGTCTGTTTATAGGACCTCAGGGAAGGCCCTTGTAAGTCTTGCAGTCTTGGGAATTCTGCAAACTTGTGGTTTTCATGAGCCTCACAGTCTCTCTCCTATTTTGTAGGAGGGAAAGGGGAGAATGCTTCAATCTGGAGGAACCAGCTGGATAATATTGAGTGTCCAAGACTTGATAAGCCCAAGATCGCACTCAATATTTTTTAAATTATGTGTGTATGTGTGTGTGTGTGGTTAGGTGTGGGTGTGTGTATGTGTACCCATATGTCATAGCACATGCATGGAGTCAGAGGACAACTTTCAGGAATCTGTTCTTGCCTTCACCTTGTTGAGGCAGGGTATCTCTTGTTTCTATAGCAATGCACATTCCAGGCTATGATCCTCAATCAATTCTGTTGGTGTGCTGGGATTGCAGATGTGTACCACTACATCCAACATTTTACATGGGTTCTGGGCATTGACTTGGGTCTTGAGATTTGCATGGTAAGTACTTTTATCTGCCAAACAACCTCCCTACCTTCCATTTGGAACTTTTTTTTTTTTCCAAGACAGGGTTTCTCTGTGTCGCCTTGGCTGTCCTGGAACTCACTCTGTAGACCAGGTTGGCCTCGAACTCAGAAATCCGCCTGCCTCTGCCTCCCAAGTGCTGGGATTAAAGGCATGTGCCACCACTGCCCGGTTGGAACATTCTTATTAGTTTCTCATTTTCTTCAATGACGAGTATTAGAATAATTTGGCTATAAACATCAGACTTTGACTAACAAAAGCGAGGGCCCATTAATGGAAGGTTTCAGAATAGTTCATGAAGCTTAGTGAACAACTAATTCACTGTAGGGAACCAGGGCAGATCTCACCATCTCAGCTCTGTGAGCTTTCTGGGGGTAAGGCTATATGGTAGCAGCTCTAAGTAGTTGGCTTTCTTGCTCTTCAAATCTGAAAGTCTTTGGAGGAGTGTTATTGCCAACTCAACAGGAAGAAATCAGGAGAGACAGAGTTCTCCAGAGGAAGAATCCCATGAGCTGGAGCAGTTAGGGCATTGACTCAGATCTGCTCTTCTAAAAGGACGTCTGTCTTACAGAACTTAAGCATAGTTTTATGGGTCTTTGTCAGATTTTACTATTTTTTTTGAGGTGTTTTCATATCTTTGATTCCTCTATGCCTTTTAAATGTATCTAAAGACAAGAATCTCTTCTTGTCACCCCGATGGAATCTGAATGGCTTCCTCAACCATGTTCATGGCTCCCTAAACCTTTAAAGATGCTCTGCTCTCTGCTTGAAGTGATTTTCTCTAGTCTACAAATACTTACTCACCTTCAAGCTCAAATGTCACTCCTATGAATTCCATCCTCCCTGAAGTCATACAATTAGTAGCAGAAAGCTCATATACATATTCAAGTCCCCCAGCTGCTGGTGGGTCATTACAATAAAGTGGCTACTAATTAGGGCTGTAGATTCAAATCACCCCAGGTTTGAGTAGCACTTCTCCATTTATGCTCTAAACTAACCTTGGAGTGTGACTCCCATTTTTGGAGACTTGAGCTTCTCTTCTTTAAAGGTAATTTTAATGCAACCAGCTTCACTTGTAAATTAAATAGTACATGTAAAAAGGTTTGTTCAACCGCGTGTGTGGTTCACAGTGAGTACTCAACAAATGTTGGCTATTATCATTGTACTGTATTTCTGTCCTGGGAAGATTATGTAAATGAATTAAAGTGTAGAGAGTTTCAAAATTCCCTGGGGCAAGTAGAGCAACTGTAACATGCAAAATCTTGGAAAGCCCCTGGGAAGAGCCAGCGCTGAAAGTCTGCTACTATAAAAGTTGTAAACAGATCTGAAAATACTAATTAGGCAAGGGTATAACTCACTATCCTAAATAACGAAATATATTCAGTGGTTGTCCATGGTTCAAAATAATAAATTCTAAATTAGTCACTCAGAGCATTATTAATAACTAAACACAGGCTGCAAACAAACGGAAGTTGTACTTTTGATGCTCATGAATTTAGTAACAAGAGAAAATACCAAGATCAGACCCCTTTGAGATTAACTTGGATCAGTGAGGTAGTCTGGTTTAGTGGGGAGATCATAGTTTAGATGGAGAACATCTAAGCCCGAGTCGGCTGGTTGTTGGTTATGTGACCTTGGAGTCAGCACAGGCTTTAAGAGCACTCTTTCACTTCCTTACGGAGAACACACTTTCTCATCAGGCTGTTCATTCTAGAGCAAGAGAATCTATAAGAAATGAGCTGAAATTGTGCAAAATGCTTTTTAACTCTAAATTAACTCAAGAGTATGCCTAGGAAGACAAAGCATGTATTCATTTTTCTCCTTTTGTTTCCTATACTCATTGATGAACACCTATTAGTAGTCTAGCATGGAACATATTTCAGTGGGGGATAAAATAGGCTACAGAAAATGTGACATCTGTGTTCAAGAAACTAGTGGTCTAGTTGAAAAGGCAGTGTCCAAAACAGTGCATAAGCAGGTGCCTCTTTTACCTGGTTGCTTCATTTAAACACAATGGAAGGGAATGATTAGGGGGTCACTCAAGGCAAGCCATTATGTGTGAGAGTGGGAGAGGAGAAGGAGACCAATGGATATGTCTGGAGCACAAAAAGAGTATGGGGGTGGGGTGGGGAACCAAACAATAAAGATGTGCTTGACAATAGCCAGTCAATAATCCCTTTGGGACACATTAGTATTGGGTATAGTACGAATGAAGCAATGTCCAAGGGTCCATGAGAGCCACAGGATAAGGTGTGCTTTCCCTGTCCTAGGAGTTTTAGCAGTGGATCGGGGAGCAGGATAGGTGTGAGACAGTCCTGGTAAAGCCCTTGCTTTCTGAGTTAATTGCCACCTGCTATTGGGTTAAGTCATTTGGCAAAGTCTGAAGGCCAACTGAAGGTCCAGTCTGCAGAGGAAGACTGTACCTTTAAATCCACAGCTCAAGAAAACATGTCAGGTTTCTTGCCAAGTTTCTGCTAAGCCATCCAGAAAAAAAAATATTCAACAGCTTTTACCAGCCAGAGGCTCCAATATCCAATCTCTGTCTCAAATGATAAATGACATTTGTCAGTTGACAAAGCGAATGGCCTCAACCATTTGAGGACATGGTCCTGCTATGCACAACACTCCTGCTGAACCAGCCAAGAGCACCTGGAGGTGAGAAAAAGCCTTTTTATTCCCCAGTCTTTTAGAGATAGCCTGGAAACAAGCTGCCTTTTTTGGTGCTCTCAGGGCAACTCCTCCTCTCTAGGAGCTGGAACCCTGCCTGAAAATACCTGTCAGGGCTGGAGATGATTTGTTAGGTCTGTGAGACCTGATTAGCCCAGGGATGACCGGGGGAACCTTGCTGGTGGACATGCACTTTAGCTATATTTCTTCTGGGATATTTGTTCCCTTTTATAGTATCCCCTATTGCTTTGTAACAGAAGTCAACATGGCTAGACAAAACCCTACTATATTGACACTGGAGGCATAGTTGGTGGGGGGAAATGCATAATGGGATGACAATATCTACTCTTGCCATTTTGCTGCATCTCTCAAAATTCAGGGTATTTAATATGCCCAGCCTAGCTCACTGAATGATTATATCAACATCCCTATGACCATTGTGACTATTAAAACAATTTCCAATATTCATTTCTAGGATTGTAAAGAACTGCAGAGCAAACCAAGTATTGAATAGCCGTAGGTGTCCGTGCCCTCCAGCTACTCTCAAACTGCTGCTTTGCTCTTTTCCAGGGTCCTCAGGGCAGGACAAGGGTCTCTGCCTTTCTCAAAATTGGTCTCTGGAAGTGAAGGATGGGTAGGAGGGGCCAGCTGAAGGTCCAGAGCTGGGCTGCTCCTCACTCTGCTTTCTGAGGGAAGTGCTCATTTCATGCTAAGCCTCGTGCATCCCTTCTTCAGCTCAAGGTAAGACCAGAATGTGGTATGAGTTCAAGAGGTGGATCAACTGGTCAGGCAGAGCGACATTGCCGTGATCTCACTACAGACAATTCCTAGAAAGAAAGATTTTTTCCAATTTGTTCTTGTCCACACTAAGGGGGATGGATTGAGGACAACTTCAAAGTCAGTTGGTTTAACCATCTGTGTTATGATTTCTAGTATTGGTACACTGGATGTTTGCATTCAGTTGAGCTAGGGTGCTTGTGGGGGAAATGAAGATTCATGGTCCTTAAAACCTGCTCTGCCAGAATCTCTGATTTTGGGATTAGAAATCTGAATCTTCCATAAGAACCCTGTATGATTCTTCAGGCTGAAGTCTGGGTGAGCTAAGGATCCCCATGATACTTGACCTCTGTTGAAGAATCATGGTTACTAACTGCGGGTCTGTGAGTGTCTTCAGCAGAGCAGACCCCATTTTCTTTGGAGGATGCCTTTTACCTCTCTGCATAGTCTTGCTTACTAAGCTTTTCCTGATGGTAACGATGTCACCAATGAGGGCCAGAGCCCCCAAATAGACAAACTGATATACTCTAAACTTAAATGTGGTTCCCTGTGGTAGGTACAGTGAAGGTATAGAGAAACTCAGTGAGAAATATGATTTTTTTTCTATATCTGTATTGTTCAAAATTTTCTCTTACAGTAATTTGGGTAATTAAAAAACCCAGCAAAACCAATACCAATATAGGTGAATATAGGTGTTATTTTATTTGTGCCTGCCACTACTTTGCTTACACTTTTCTCTTTTGTTTTAGGAGCTGCTCATGGAGTCCCCTGGAATACTCAGATACATTTTCATCTGTCCATGTGTTTGACTGTTGTCAGCTTGGCTCTTCTGTTGTAGCAGGGTCTCTAGGTCAAGTAACCTTGATTCCTGGGTCCTTGAGTGGTGACTTGGTATAGAGCTCTGGAAAATTGTCACTCCTTGTGTAAATGGAAATATTTTCCAGGTTAACTGTCTTATGGGGAGCATTAGGCTTTGTACTAAGAGTGATGTCCCATTTGGTTCAGAGGAAGGGCTTGTCCTTCTTACTTCCCTGGGCCCAATCTTACATTAAAGATGCTTAAGAGTTTTTTGGAAGCCATGTCATACTGACAACTCCTATTGAGCAGAGAGTCAGCCCAAACCCCTACATCTCTTTCATCCTAGCTCCTACCACTCTATACTGCTTCCCCTGGCTTTCTGGGCCCAAGTGAAGAATCTTAAACTAATTCCTCTTAAACTTCATCTTGTTAGGTTTGGTTCATTGATCCAGGGGGTTGATGCCTCTTTTCCTTTTGGATCTTGATTTTTGCTCTCAGCAGAAAGCCTTTTCTGCAAAGTTTGATTTTATTTGACTGCAGGGGAAAAAAAAATCCCTCTTTATTTTGAACTGGAGATTCTCCTAGAAAATCAGGCTAAGCATGGCATTTCCTAATACCCTGAACAAATGCAGAGCTTGCTGTCAGCCTGATTGGACAAGGCTCCACTTCAGGGTCTGCTACCTGCAGGCTGCTAAAGCAGGTCCCCCGACATATGCCACCTGGCTTTGAAAAGGAGCCATGAAGACAGCAGCGCTTCCCACCCCCAAGACAGATGGGGGTCTCTGCTCCTCTGAAACACCCCCTGGGAAGACTTGATTGGAGCATCTTTCCGAAATGGGATGCCTGTGTATTGTGAGTGGCTTTATTGCTCAGAGCATCTGGATATGTTGTGATAAACAGCATGATAGACGATTTCAATGCTCCTAGAATGGGTTGCCCAGAGAGAAGGAACAGAACAGAGAATACTTGCCTTCCTATTGCATGGATGCTCATGAACCTGCCACTGGACTTGTTCATCTTACTTGTCCTAGTGGTAATTTCAGTACCACAGCACTCTGGGTCTGAGGGAGACTTAGAGAGGCGGTGTTTAACTAGAGGAAGTTCGCTAGATTGAATGTTCACTTATATTTTTCAGCTAGTATTCTTTGAGGCCTGATAAGAGTTACTCTGCTAAGTACTGGGGATAAATGGCAAGAACGCTAAGCATATGTCCTGGGCTCACAGAACTTTGAGCTTAGTCAAAGAGGCATATGTTCATAAAACTTGCCTGAATACAAGCGTAATTACAACAGAGGTAAGTGCAGACAAGAGAACATGTTGTTATGACTACGAGTCTAATTTCAGTCTAGAAGGTCAGAGAAGGCTTCTCTGAAGAGGCGATACTGTTGAAAACTACAGGGTGAGTGGGAGGAAACATGATGATGATGAAGAAGGTCTGACCAGTGTGTGGGAGACTCTGCAAGCAGGGACACAAGAAGGCCCGTGTGTCTGGATAAGGGAAGCAAAAATGGAGCATGCTGCCATGTAATGTCAGAAATGTTAACAATGATTGTGTTAACAATATTAATTAATGGTTTCAAGGTTGTTACGTTCCAGGTACTACACTGTTCCATATGTATTAACTCATTTATTCTTTCTTATGAACTTATTAAATGTTCATTATATTTTTGTGGTGCAGATAAGTGAACTTGAGGAATTATGCATACTAGACAAACGCTATACAAAGTCTATTTTAAAAAAAATATATTAACTCTTATTTCCATTTTATAGGAAAGGAAATTGAAGCACATGGAAGTTAAGTGACTTCTCCCAGCATTCTTGAGTGTCTTAGAGTTCCTTGTGGGCTTTTGGGGTTTATCCTAGGGATCATGGGAAGCTAATGAATATTTTAAGCAGGGAAGAAACACAGTAGCATTTGTTGTTTGGGAGAAGCTCGATAGCAGTCACAGGCTGCAGGTGAGAGATACGAAGAGCATGTATGTGAGGGCCGCAGCCACGGAAGGATGAAGATCGATTTGAAAGGGAAAAGTGTTCAGAGTAAATCAAGACTGGTGGAAGGACTGGTCAGAAAGATGGTATAGAAGACAATTGTTTTCAGTTTTGTCCGATGGGGTGAATTGTGAGTTCTGCTTTGGATTTGTGAAGCTTGGTGAGTTTTTGTGGGAGCTCAAAGCAAAGGGCCAGACTCTGATTCTGGAAGGTGCTTATGGACAAGTGAATAAAGTGGTAGACTGGATGAGATTGCTCAGGGAGAGAGCACCTGGAATAGACCCGGCCCTAGTGAAATCTAATGAACAATGATTATCCAGAGGAAGGTCAGCCTGTCAGGGGATTGCAAAGGAGGTGGCCTGGGGGAAATGCCAGGAGGATGTGATAGCACAGTTTTTGGAAAGAATGCACTCATGGGAGAGGCTGAGTGATGAGTCCAATGTGCTCCTGAAGGATGGAAATCATAGCCACGGGGCCCGGCAACATGGGGATTATATTTTTCATAGTTGCTACAACACATTTCCATTCAGTGGTTTGAAACAACATAAATGTATTCTCTCACTATTCTGGATCCGAGAAGCTTGAAATCAAGGTGTTGGCTTCCCCCAGGAGGCTCTAGGGAGGAGTCTTCCATGTCTTTTCTTCTTATGGTTTCTTGACTTGTAGCTTCATTTTCCACCTCAATCTTCACATGGTCTTCTTTCCTGAATGCCTGTGTGTCTGTATCAAATTTTAACTTGATAAGGACCTCAGTCACATTAGATTGGCCCACCTTAGTAGTCATGTCAAGTTGACCATGTCTAAAGAAAACTTGTTTTCAAATAAGGTCACATTCACAGGGTCTGCGGTTAGGACTTGAACACATCTTTTTGGAGGACACAGTCAACTCAGAATAGAAGCCAATGCTAACTTTTTTTTTTTTCTTCTTAAGACAAAGTTTCTCTGTGTATCCTTGACTATCCTAGAACTTTCTTTGTAGACTGGGTTTGCCTTGAATTCAGAGATCTGCCTACCTCTGAGTGCTAGGATTAAAGGTAAAGGCATGCGTCACCATCCTGGATGAAGCCAGTGGTAACTTTGAGAGCTAGTTTTGGTGGGAAAACAAGAAAGATGGCCAGAGTATGTTAAGAAAGGTTTGGGAGATGGAAAATTATAACCACCACCACTACCATCACCACTACCACACCCACAAAAGATAAGTTTTTTTCCTTCTAAGAAAACTGGCCTCCTGGACCATCAGAAGACAAACCAAAGTTAGAAAATGTTCACCTGAGCACCAGCTTCAGCCCTTCTGCATGAGTGTGGAGACTCATTTGAGCTCTTAGAGCCCCGGTTCCTCACTAGGGCAATAATCATGCCCCTTCAGCCTACCTTTAGAGTGACCTGGATCTCTTGTGAAGATCCCAGGAGATATGGCCTAGAGATGCTCTGTAGAATGTGATACAATAGGTCATTTTTTTATGTGAATCTAGGAAAGACTTAACCAAATTTGGATTGGATATACATAGACACAGGACTATGGAAAACAGGAGGCCCAGGAAGAATGTCAGGACTTAGAACTTCCTTCCTTTCCACCCACCCATGCAGCCTAAAAACTTGGCTATCTCTGGAATAAGCTTCCTTCATTACTCTGAGCACTTGGCCTTGAGGAACTGTGTTTGCATAGCCTGTATAATGGTGTTTCTCTGTACTCATAGGTGGTCTCACTCAATTTTGGAATCTTTCATGAGGCTCAAGACACCAAAACCTAGACTTCTTGGCTCTTGGGTGTCAGTTAGGGTCTCTGAGAACTGTACTTCTTTGGGTCTTAAGTCCAACATCTGTTACCATGGCACACCTCTGGTAGCCAAGCCCCAGGATCATCTGTGTATTGGCAAAGGATGGGTTACATTGCCATAGGATTGGGGAAACTGGCTTGCAGGTAGAACTGGTTGGAGAGGCACAGCTGAGCAAGCTCTGGGTGGGTAGGATCCAAACAAAGACACTCTAGGTGACATTCACTACTGGTGAGAGGTAAGCAGACAGCTGTGGTGGACTCTGTAAGAAAGGGCAGAGCATCCTCCCACAAGGAAGAGCCAGTTGGCAGCAGGGACCCAGAGGTCAACCTTGATTAATTTACTCCTTGTTGGGTTTGTCATGTGTGGAGGCCCAGACACTAGGCTGGTGCTGGGAGGCTACTGCAGGAGACTGGGAATTAGGGATGTTGGATGGAGTCTTAGATTTGACAGGCATCTGTGAGGGCTCTAAACAGTAAGGGAAACTCCCCTCAAAGCAGCTCTATGTACATGTAAGCTCATGGGAGCTCTTTCAGTGCATATCTTCGTGCATTTGCTCTGGGGTAACAAGAGGGTCTGCATTTCTAACCTTGTGCTCAGGTGTTCCCTAGTATGTCCAGTCTTGTACACTTGGATGCAGACAGATGCTCTCAGGATGCCTTTCATGCTGTTTCATGGGCCACACTTTGGGTAACAAAGTGAAGCAGAGAAGAATTTATGCCAGCATCCTCTCTTCTGGATTGACTTGCAAGGGCTGAGGCTGAAGGCTCCCTGGTTCCCTGAGCTGTCTGTAGTGACTGTGTGCCTCTCTGTGGAGTTCTGTGGTCTCCAGATGGCACATCTGTTCTCTTTCTCCATAGAGAAAGTCGACCATTTTGACATGGCTCACTCTGTATCTTTAGCTCAGCCAGGATGCAGCGCCCCAGTGCTGACCTGTCCGTGTTTTGCTTTACTGAGTCTTAATTCAGACATTTTCCTTCAAGATTCATGTCCTCTCAGCCCTGTTAGGTATCCACGCTTGTCCAAGCAGCTTAGTTGAGAGACCAACGATCAGGGCTTCAGGTCCACTTTCAAACAGGGTTATGGGGACACACTTTCTTGGACAATTGAGGAGACAGAGAGATGCAGCTTTGGCAAACCCCTAAAACAACATTTAAAATTTTAGCATGCACCTTGGTATCTTTTCACAATGCAGATTCATTTTGGGTTATTTATGGAACTAGATGGTTGTACACTATAATCCTATTTTGGCCCAAAGCCTCCGGGGCTTGGGGAGGTGGGCGGTGAGAAGCAAGGAATTGGCATGAATCCCAAACATACCCCAGAGAGAAATGACTAGGTAGGATGTAGAAGGTGGAGCCTTGAGGGTTGAGGCAGCTCAACTGCAGGGGGATGGAAAGTACCTGAACTGTACAGTTTGTTCCTTGGTCCTTCCTATGCCCAGGTGAATTCCACTGTGAAGCTGGTGGCAGGGAGAGAGCCAAAGCACAATGACCCAGCCATGTGGTCTAAAGTATGGGAGGGTGACTTAAATCCAGGTGACAGTAATGGGATCCAGAAACAATGAAAAGTTATGGCCCATACATCTTCAATTGCAATTACAGGTAAGGAAACAATATGCAAAAATTCTAAACAGCTCAAGGTTAAACTCCCAGTCAGCATTTGAGCCAGCCAAGCATCCTGGTGTCCTGACACTCAGGATGAGGCGAAAATGAGCTCTTTTGAAAAGGAGAGGGCCCAAAGGAATACACACTTCCAAGTCTTTTGTTCTCACAGAAGGAAGTTTGCAAGCAGTGGTGGAGGACTGTCTGAAGAAGGGCAAACAGTCCCCAAGGGGGAGGAGTTGCTTGCTGCAGGAACACTGTCGCCAGCAATTATTAATTCACGCCTGCTGGATCTGTCCTGGAGGCCTCCCGGGCAGAAGAACGTGGAGAGTGTTGATAGCTGCTGACTGGAGAAGCCCTGATCCATCTCAAGGAGGGAAAGGTGGGACTTCTCACAAGGTTGCTCCCTGACTCCCACCCTCACCCCTGCTCTTGGAAGAAAAGATCTGTGCTTTCTTTCCAGCCCGGGCTCAGGGTGCCTACAATGCAGTGTTCCAGGGATTGTGTCCTGTCTTGGGAGAAGGGTCAGAAGCTAGGCCAGAAGACTGGTGCTTATGCAAATCAAGCTCCAGGGTGGCTTAAGGAGGCCTTAGCCCCTATGTATGTCCCCTTTGTCTTCAGCAGAGCCTGATAGAGACACCTTGGAAAGAAAGAAAAAGACTCCCAGGAAAACATCCTTCATGTTAAGTTGCGGAGAAGGGTGTGTTTGTGTTTGCATGAGGAGGGCAAAGGAGGCTTTCCCTCTGAAACCATTTCTTGCTAAAATGGTCCACAAGTCAAAATACCCTTGGGGCAGAGAGGATTAGTGGGAAGAAAAGCTGGTTCAGGAAACAGAACTGGGTTAATGGCTGCATTAGGTTTAGGCACAAGCCAAGCGATTCTTCTGAAGTCTAGAGGTCTCTAGAACTTTTATTTGGAAGAGTCAGGGTATTTTGGGCTTCTGCACTGAATGATCCCAGGGGCTATTCATCTTCTTCATGCAGATTATTCAATTAGGGGTAACCTAGAGCACTATAGAGACACCCACTATTCTTCTGTCCACATGCCCGTTTTCTTGTCTGGCAAATCATACATTCACTCTCAGGTGCTAAAGTTACCTATTTCCCTAGTTTAAAACTTTCTCACCGGGCGGTGGTGGCTCACGCCTTTAATCCCAGCACTTGGGAGGCAGAGGCAGGTGGATTTCTGAGTTCGAGGCCAACCTGGTCTACAGAGTGAGTTCCAGGACAGCCAGGATACACAGAGAAACCCTGTCTCGAAAAACCAAAACCAAACCAAACCAAACCAAAACAAAACAAAACAAAAAAACCCTTTCTCTTCTTTCCCCCTCCCCACCCACCATACCTGCTCTGATTTCCTTAGCATAACTGACCGTCATAGAGATAACTGGCTCCCCAAACCCTTAAGGAGAACAGAGAGACACAATGAGAGAGCCTGATGAGACCTGGGAAGCCATGTAGGCCATGATTACAAACTCAACCCGGGAGTTTGATTTATTTCTTAAAATCAAACGTGAAGGCTGTTTGGTGTTGTGTGGATTTTCTGTTTTTCCCCAACTCCAGGATTCCATGCTATTTCACAGTTACCTGCTTAAGTCAGTTAATTTACTTGTCTGCTTCAAAGTAGGTGGGTACATCTTGGATTGATGGAGCCTCAGGTAATGATCTCACTTTAAAAACTGAGAAACTGAGTTTCAGTTGGTCCTAACTGCCATATTTGCTTAATATACACATGCACAAATATGTGTATATATATACATACACATATATATGTGTATATATGTATGTATGTATGTATATTTAAAGAGGTGAGCTAGAAGGGAAAGTCTGAGGAGAGACTCAAGTCAGGAGACATTGCCCAGGATCTCATTGGTTGTTGACTGAACTGTTGGAACCATTTCTTCCTGGTTTGCTCAATTATAAATGCAGATTTGTTGGGATACCTAGCTTCAGATATTCTGTCTACTTCATTCTTTGATATTTTTCCCTCTCACAGAAGATGGGAGGATCTGCTGGCAAAGGTTAATGGTTAAATTCTCTTAAGAGTCCACATCTCAGCAGAGTTTATATACCATCCACAACTTGATCAAAACACACAGGAATCATTTTCTTAGTTGTCTGTTGGTTAATATCTGAGAAACTAATGGGACTACTGTGTGATCTTTCTAATTTAAATAGAATGGCCTAAAAATCGGATTCATCCTTTAGTAGGCTTCTCAGTTTTGACTGCTTTCAGCTTATAATCCCATATTTTGTGGAAAGGTGTTTTGCTCTAAAGTCTGAGTTTTTTTCTGTATAGCAAAGATTACAGCTGGCCTCTGTTCATAATTACTAGAGGTAGTTTCTATTTTGTAGGGATTTCTCAATGATCATTTTTTGCTATTTGTTGTGGGTCCTCTGGATCACATTTGATAGCACATGGTAATGAAGTAACCAGGAAACAGCAGCGGACTCCATCGTTTTTACAAATGAGATAAATGAAGACGCATGCTGCCTATGCCAGAAAGACTACACCTGTCATGTGAAGACTGGGGATCAATTGGGAAGAAGATGAAACTAGAGATTGTGTTCTCTCACACAGAACTCAACTGAAGTCACATGATTCAAGTTAACACGTTTATGTAACAAAACCCAGACAAAAACTCCATACATCAAAGTTTGAACGAGTGTCCTTGTTGAGTAATATTCTTGCACACATACATTGCTATCACTGATACACTGGGGAAAGTAATGGATCCCAATGGACAATAGATGCTTCACAGTGGGACCCTCCAGACTGTGCATATGCCTCTTCATTCAGTGGTTTTGAATATTATCTCATTGCTGTAATAATCAAAATTTTCTCCTGAGTTCTATGAATTATTCTGGCAAATTATTGAAACTGAGAGGAGGGGGAACAATTTGTAGCTAGCTGGAAAGAAGTGAGAGTAGTCTGGGGAGCCCCCCAAATTACATTTGGTGTCTAAACATACACAGCTTTGTAGAGGACTTTGACCGAAAGGTCTGGCCAAATTCTGAGTAGTAAGAACATTTTTTTAAAAAAGGTTACAAGTAAGAAGCCATCTGTGTGCAGAAAGCCTAAGAAGATTCTAGAGAGGTTCCTTCCACATGTACAGTAAATGTATACTTTCCAGTAATTCCTTGGGTATTTCTCTCTGCTCTCACCATCTCCTCCTGGGTCCAACCAATTAATTCCAGAAAAATCTACAGTCTTTGGAGACACCACTTATAGTTTTATAAGTGGCTCTCAGGGTGAGCAAAATATTGATCTAGAATACAGACTCTGGAGCAGATGGCATAGGTCCAAATCTTGGCATCACCATTAACCATCCTTGGGATTCTGAGCAAGGAAAATTACTTAGGATCTGTGTTTGTTTTCTGATCTGGAAAAGGGTGATAATGACAATCCTTGCCTCATTTGTTAAATGAGTAATCACACACAAAAACACTTAAAAGTTGCCCAGAGCATGGGAAGATCTCTATCAATTATAATGATTCTTGTTCTCTATTGAGCTTTTCCAATCAAGGCAGTACTATATACTACATTCTGTAAAGGGCACAGGCTTTCGAGATGGGTAGTTCTCTGGATTCCAAGGTATACCTCTATCTCTTCCTGAGTGCCCAAACTTCTAGCAAGATGCTTGAGTCTCAGTGCCCAAATTTCTCATCTATGAAGCCCAGCTAACTGATATTTGCTGAATTCTTCTTAAATAAATAAAATGGTGTGTTGTCTTAAGCTCTTGATCCACAATAGGAGCTTTGTGAATGATAGCTGTGGCTGCTAGCTCTCCTGGCAAGCTTTTGCAGTCTTTCAAGAGTGCCTGAGGTCAAGGAGGGCAGACATCTTGCAAGGTAGGATAATAAGCTCAGTAGTGTGGTGATATTAGTAAATTGGGATTTTAAGCTTCCAGTCCTGAAAGGAGACACCAAGTTTGGGTGAGGTTGCTTAGGAAGAGATCTGGTGCCCGTTTGGTGGATGCTTCCATAGAGCAGGTTGGGGCAGTGCCAGAAGCTCAGGGGATACCACCAGGAAGGTAAAACCCATAGCAATTCTCTGCAATGGGCGTTGTTATTCGTATGCAGCGCTGTTTATTTATTGAATGGTATTTGACAGAAGTATACTCAGTGGATCACATCAGCAGGGATGGTGTTTTACCAGCAAATAAATTAGAATCACAGAGTTAGTGAAAGCATAACTAAGTACACGGCATAAATATGTCACTTGGCTGCTATGAATTCATTCATGTATAGGAATCCTTAATGCATCTCTATCACATCTTTAAGTGAAATGTCCTCTTTCTATCAGGCTTGTATTTTAATTACAGGCATCTCTAATATTTGTGCATTGTGTAAGAATAGAGACCTGGGGGAGGGGGGCTAACCCAGCATAGTGAAGTCCTTGGTGGCATAGCTGATCCCTCCCCTCCTTCCTTCTCTAGCCCAGCCTCTTTCTCCTCTAATTGTAGGTGAAGATCGGAATGTGGCAGTGGGGGAGAGGGGAGGGGTTTGAAGGCAGAGAGAGGTGGGAGAACAGGATAAGGTCTAGGCATGGAAGACAGAGAGAATGAAGGGAATAAGGTACTGGGATCATCCAAGGTTACCCCTACCCCTCTGCATGTCCAAGGCAAAGATTTCCAGAGTACTCCTGACTGGCACTTCAATTCCCTATTCCCTGCTGAGAGGGAGCTCTTTCTGAGGATGGCATTTGAAAGGACAATCACCCCTCCCACTCCCCTCTGCCTGTTTTTTTTTCCCCCTTGTGAAGAAGAAAGTAGGAAAAAGGGAGTCTGAGGAAGAGAAGAAAGAGGCTGTCAGCAGGCTCATTCCTCAAACATCAATCATTCCAGGGGGGTTGAGGAGGTGAGTCCAGGAGTCAGGAGGGGTGCAGCAAGGTCCCAAGCTGCTTGTTGAAATGCTGAAAAGTCTTCCATGTCTATTCAAATATTGTTAATGTGATGGGAAAGAGCTACTTCCTTATAAATAACTTGCCTCCCAGACGCAGCTTCTCATGCTGTTCGCCCTTGCCTTCTCTAAGTCCACAAGTACTACACACATCTTTAATTGCATTTTGTCGATGGCAACCTGGGATTATTGTTCTGATAGTATGGGAGGTTAACAAATGCCAGAATGTTGGAAATTTCTATGCTGAATACAGCATCTCTGATGTAGGTCTTCAGAGCTCTCATTCCAAAGGTTCCGGGGTAGAAGGGTCTGATTCCAGACTCTTGGCACTCTCCCCCACTCCACCTCCCTACTTTTCACTTCTAGATAAAGTAAGAGAACTAGAGTGCTACCCCAGGAAAGAAATCTGCTTCAATCGGTTTCTGTTACCCAAACTCCTTTCTTTCGTCTGTAAGAAATAGCAAAAGAGCAGAGTATCTTTCAGCAGTTGTTGGTGTTTGCCTAGAACTCAAGGTCCTGTGGCTGATGGGAAACAGAGTTGAGGAACAGGCATCCCTTGTCACCCCCAGCCATTAAATCAGCTTATTCGGACCCCCTCCTACACTGGCTCAGAGTTTTCTTCCAAGTAGGCACCTATACCTGTTTTAGTTTTTGACATTGGGAATGACAAATTATGCTTTTCTTCATACCTTGTGTTGGCGGCAATGTGATATTTACATGATATTTAGAAGGACTTTGGAGTCATTGAATGGAAAAGCTTTGGAGTGGAGTTTGACTTTATAAGTTATCTCATTCACCTCATCTTTTTAAGAGAACCCCTAAGAAGGTCCCGGAGTGGTAGAAAATGGAGCATGTTCAATCAAGAACAGACAAGTACTCAGGAGACTTCGATAAATGACACCATTAGTAAGTACTTATCCATGACCTTACCATCATCCCCGGTTTTGTTTTGTTAGTCAATATTCCATTGCATAGCAGCCAGTGAGGACATGAAAAGTCATCCCTGGTGGCTCTTGGGATGTGCATGCACGTAGGAAAAAAAATGACAGGCACAAAGTGCCATTTCCAAAAGAGAAAGAGAAAGAGATTTTAGTGGTTACTATTTTTGGGGGTGGAAAAACCAAAAACTGAAATGCCTTTCTATGGCATTTGAGAGAATGAAGTATGAACTACGGGCTTCCTGGTGACTTCATGTTAGTCCGGGGCGAGGTGCTAGTGAGGAGAACATTTGAATGTTCTTCAGTGTCCATTTCAGCATCTCTGTATGTCATAGATTAGTTAGACTCTGCAGTTAGGTGGTAGTGAGGAGTGGATTTAGCATTGAGGAGAAGCTTTTATTGGGGAACAAGGAGTCCTGTGTTTGATACGTTAAAGAAGGTGGCTTGCCTATCCTTGGAATGAATGGAATGATTGTTACATCAAGAATCCCAGGATAGGGAGAGAGTGTGCCGAGATAGCAGCTGGTGAATGACCCTCTTTCTAATGTATCTGAGGTCCATAGAGGTTAGAGGTGGCTGTGATGTTGTATCTTCAGAGTCACACAGTGAAGACGGAGATAGAAGGAAGGGTATGGAAGATGCCTAGGTAAAGGAGAGATTTGGTTTTCTTCTTCCTTCTCTCTCTCTCTCTCTCTCTCTCTCTCTCTCTCTCTCTCTCTTTTTTTTTTTTAAGACAGGGTTTCTCTGTATAGTCCTGGCTGTCCTGGAACTCACTCTGTAGGCCTCTAACTCAGAAATCTGCCTGTCTCTGCTCCCGAGTGCTGGGATTAAAGGCATGCACCACCACTGCCCAGTCCTTTTCTCTTATAAAATATTTAACTGACTGTAGTAGTCACTTTTATTACTGTTATAACCAAATACCTGGTAAGAAGCAACTTAAGGAATGGTTTGGGTTTGTTCATTGTTTTGGGGTATAGTCCATAGTGGTGGGAAAGGCATGGTGGTGGAAGCGTGAAGCTTGCATCTGCAATTTAGGAGCTCAGTTCAGGGGGTAGTGCCACCCAAATTTAAGGTAGGTTGTATGACCTCAATTAACCAAATCTAGAAACTCTTTTACAGACACATTTGGAATGATAACAGATTTGGAAGGGTCATTCCTTGGAGGCTCACTGGCTTGGAGATTATTGAGTGGATTAGACTCCAGAGATCAACTGCCTTTGTATCCCTAGCTCTGGGATTACAAATGCATACCATCATGACTACTCTATCTTTATGTGGGTCTAGTGACCTCAACTTATGCTCGACAGTCAAACGTTTTACCAACCTCATACTCCTATCTTTAATTTTTATTGAGAGAGTTCCATTCTGTGTTCTACATGACTACGAGAGAAAGATCTTTGGAAAGAGCAGCTCATCTACTCCAAGCTTTTTATCCTTGAGCCTAGCTGTCCCTATGTACGTCTTCCCTAGAGTTCTCCAAAGTCCTTTGAGTTTTTCCACTCTGAGTGTTAAAGGGGAAGGCTGAAGGCTTTAAGTTATTTCAATAGTACTTTTGTAGTATGTGCATGCATATGTGTAGTTGCTTTGAATGATAGCTGATGGCTTGGAGGAAGGTTTCCTTCCCATTCAGATTCCTCAGCAGGGATCTGGAGTTTCTTTTCTGGTGGTAGGGTAGCAGTACCAATAACTGCTTACAAATTGCCATAGCTCCAGTTCTTAGTGTAGGCCATTGAGCTATGTAAGGGTTTCTCTTACCACTAGATTCACCCAGTGATCTCAGAGAACCACTGTGGCATGGAGTTATGGAGTGAGACTTGAACAAAATTTGCTGAGGCTGGTCCTGTGGTTGGGAGTCTCTCTGTGTGTGCACATGTTGGTGGATGGATGCAAGATGCAGAAAGAGCACACTGGGCTGAAGTCTTTCCCAACTTACAGACATGAAACTTCCTAAATCACCATGAGAAAGCCATGAGAAATCTGGCAGGAGAGCAGGGTGCAGATTGCCAAGAGAGGACACAAAGCTCCATTTTCTCCTCACAATACCTGTAATGAACTGGAATGGCTGGGTGGAGCTGAAAAGCAGATTTCCTCCCTTCACTAAAGTTCCTTTTCAGCTTGGTTTGCCACAGTTTTACAATGTGTTAGAATTTACATTCACATATTTGTTAACCATTCTTTGGTACTCTGAAAGGTTTTTATATGTCTGGCCTCAACCTTTGCCATATGGTGTCGCAAACTGTGGAACTGCAGTCAGTAGGAGGTGGGAGGCAGAGGTGGCGGTTGGGAGAGAGTTCAATGGGACACACAGGAATTCTGCCTTGATTCTTGGAAGGTCATTCCCACAAAATCCTTTGAAAGGGGTGAAACCTCTTGTGTATCAGGATGCTAAGTTCTGGGTCATGATTGGTGCTAATTTTTATTAGAAATGTTAGGGGAATTTATGGGTCACTTGCTGCAGATGTTAGATATATAGTTTTTTTTTTCAGGACCAAAAAAACCACACTATTGGGGAGCAAAGGATAGGAATCTTGACTTGCTTGGCTCAGGGCAACATCTCCTGTATCATAGGACTTAGGACATAAAAATTTTCTAGAATAAGGAAAGGAGGTGCTTCAAGACAGGTGCCAACTCTGCCTGTGTTGAGGGAGGATGACAGAAGACTTAGGAGCATCTGGTTTCTTAAAAGTTAATCAGACTTACTTGTCCTTATATAGGACAAATCCAGAACATGAAATATTTCCCTGCATATGAGGAAACTACTCATGAGGAAAGACATAATTAAGTATTTGACTCTTTGAGGCCTTGGACTGAGTGCTGTTAGAGGATATCTTAGTCTCACTGCTTCATTACAGGGACAACTGGGAGAGATATCTGCTAATGACAGTGTGGTTGTCCTATCAATGACACAGCCAAGACAGCCATGCAGTCTTAGGCCATTATATACATTTCCCTCCTCCCCAGACCCAGCTCTTCCTGCACAGGAACACACTTAAACTGTCACACCAGATTGTATCTTTTCCTCAAGATCTCCCACTAGAGACAGACACAGAACCAGCAGAGCATTTCATTATCTTGTCTGTCTCAACTGATGTTTATTGTCTCAAGCCTTCTTATGAGTAGGGATATATCCACCTACTCATTAGTGCTGAAATTTTAGACTAACCTATAACCTGAGAAAGGCTGCTCCCAGACCCAGTGACTGCAGAACTCAATGGCCTTTCTTCATTCAAGTGCATTATACATGCTCAGCATCTACTAGGTGCTGATGACCAACAGTGATGCAGATGGGTCAGGAACCCCTAACTTTATGTTTGGGTACTATGCCCTGGCTTTCTGTGGTTTGATCAAAGTAGATACTGTCTTTATTTCTGGAGGAGAACATTTCTGATGCATTTAAAACACACACACACACACAGACACACAGACACACACAGACACACACACACACACACACACACACACACACACACATATGCGTGTGTTCACACACGTTTTTCCTCGGTTTTCTTTAGGAACTACCCATTAATCATCTAATAGCAAATCCAAATTGTATACCTATGGCACATAAGGCCTCATCATTTTGGAAGCAACTGGCTCTGTGTTATCTGTGTGGGATTCATAAAGATCAGATGAGATATCTATAACCTGTCCTGTGATGACTGACAGTTTTCAAAAGAAGCTCCCTAGATGACTGTGGAGCCCAGGGACAAGAATGTGCTCACACATCAGTTCCATAATTATATAAATTAGCTATTTGAACTCTATTCTCATTCCATCTTTCCCCAACGTGCTCATCCACTCTGGCTTGGCTGCAGTGAACACAACTCTCCAATTTGGAATCCAACTTGTGTAGAACTCTCATCAGTTCCCAGCAGGAACATGGACCATGGCTATTCTTCTTCCTTCCTTCCTTCCTTCCTTCCTTCCTTCCTTCCTTCCTTCCTTCCTTCCTCCCTCCCTCCCTCCCTCCCTCCCTCCCTCCCTCCTTTCCTTCCTTCCTTCCTTCCTTCCTTCCTTCCTTCCTTCCTTCCTTCCTTCCTTCCTTCCTTCCTCTCTCTCTCCTTCTCTCCCTCCCCCCTCTCCTTTTGTCTCCACAAACCTCTTTTTTCCTTAATTGATCAGTTTTTCTGTTCCGAAATAGACCCAGATGTATTGCTTGGTAGCCTTTCTGAGAAGGCATTAACTCCGTCTGCTTTAGATAAGCATTAGATTGGACACCCTGAGGGTTGCTTTCCTTTTTCAAGAAAAATTAAATGACTAAGTAAGAGGGTGCTAAAACACACTTGTATTAGTGCTTGGCATTTAATTGAGAAACTTGCTAATGTGTCCTTTGAACTCTTGCTTTCCCCTTCCCTGAGGAATTGCTGATGCTTGACTTTAATGGCAGCATAAAAATCTCAGTGTGACTGCGGGTGGCAAAGCTTTGGGCTCTCAGAATGCAAATTGTGGTTTTCACTGCCTTCATTGGTCTAGTGATTCCGACAGCATCACATCCAAGTAACTGACTGTTAAAGAAAGTTTCTAATTTGGAAGCTTTCTCAGCTCTGGGGATCTCAAAGTACCCTTTTGGCTGCTGGTACTCACAGCTCCAGCACTTCATGAGGCTGATCTGTAAGGAATCTCTGCCACAGGTAGCAGACAGCTAAAAACTTCTGTCCCTGGATAAAGATTCATATGGACTGAGAGTCAATGGGCTTGGGAGCCAGACCCTGCCCTGAATCTGCCCTCAGTTCTCATCTGGGTAAGACTCAGTAACACTTCAAGCCTCAATTTTTCCACTTATAAAATGTAAGTAGTAGGTTTTGATCTCAGTTCATAACTTTTTTTGATTTTGTGTGTGTGTGTGTTTGAGAGAGAGAGAGAGAGAGAGAGAGAGAGAGAGAGAGAAAACACTAGTGTTTTCTTCAGATATCATTTATCTTTCTTTTGAGACAAGAGCCCTCAGTGACGTAAACTCCATGAGGCAGGCTAGGTTGGAGCACCAGGAATCATCTGGACTCATTACTGTTGAGGTATCTGTCTGGCTACCTAGCTTAATTTTTTAAAAGAATAATTAGGAAAATTTAGTTATTTATTTAATATAATGTATGTAAGCATTTGCTTGCATATATGTATGCATACCGGTACATGCCAGGTACTTGAGGAGAAAAGAAGAGAGCATTGGATTTCTTGGAACTGGAGTTAGATAGATAATTTTGAGCCACCATGAGGGTACTGGGAACAGAATCCAGTTCCTCTGCAAGAGCAGCAAGTGATCTTAACCTTTGAGCTGTCCTCTAGTTCGTTAATTACATTTTTTTTTTTGTTACCAGGTTTTCTCTTTCTTTTTCTTTTTTCTTTTTGTTTCTTTGTTTTGTATTTAGTAGAGTTTAAAATCTTGGCTCTTACTGTGGTACAAGCCCAAAATAAGAACAATTTTTAGACAGTGGATTTCATTGTAATAAGGCTGTACTTCAATGACCCTCAAATCACCAAAGGATTTTACCTCCATCGTAGCTAAACTGAGAGTTGACAGTTCTGCTGTGCCAAGGAATGAATTTTAGGCACAATTTTTGGATACAGACTTCCTGCTCTGGTCAAAACTATTTGACTTGAGTGAGTGACTTTATTCTCAGCCCACAGAGAACAGGTTACATTCATTTAAGGAATGGTGTGTGTGTTAAGATGGTCTATCCATAAAGTCATTCACCGACTGTTTCAATGAACAATGGTTCTGCTTGGAGGGTGGCACGGACATTAGGTGAGGGTAAGAATCTGGTTCATTAGCTGTGATAATTTGGAAAAGCATTCATTTCAGAGAAAGAGTAACTTATAAAGTCCTCTTCTTCAAACTTGATACAAGAGCTATAAATGTCAAGCAAAGCATTCAGTCTCATTCTTTGTTGTTCTCTTACAAGCCACCTCCCAAGTTAATTGTCTATGTCTCCTTTGGGTATATAAATACTTTTGAAATATATAAGCTGTTCTGAAAACCATAGTATAGTGTAAAAACATGAAATAAACAATACTACTAATACAGAGGCTGAGATAGGAGAAGCAAGATTTTAACCCCCTTATGTTGTACACAGTAAGACACTGTCACGAACAAAATAAACCGAAAAAAAAGTGTATATAGATTGTACAATATTGGACCTATTTCTCCAATTACCAAATTAGACCATTGGATGACAATCAACAAATTTCTAATTCCTCATATTTTTGGATTTCAATTGATTAGGATATGTTGGTAATATTAATTTTCATATTAAGATATTAAGAAAAAGTAATTGTCACTTCCTGTTGTTTTTGTTGTAAGAGGTGGCTTGTGTGGATTTGTTGAAAGATTACTTTCTTGCTTCTTCTGGGGTGTAGTTTTGCTCCTTATGTTGATGTTTTCCTTCTATTATCCTTTGTAGGGCTGGATTTGTGGAAAGATATTGTGTAAATTTTGTTTTATCACGGAATATCTTGTTTTCTCCATCTATGGTAATTCAGAGTTTTGTTGGGTATAGTAGTCTAGGCTGGCATTTGTGTTCTCTTAGGGTCTGTATGACATCTGCCCAGGATCTTCTAGCTTTCATAGTCTCTGGTGAGAAGTCTGGTGTAATTCTGATAGGCCTGCCTTTATATGTTACTTGACCTTTTTCCCTTACTGCTTTTA